>VDFB02361657.1:0-36935 GCA_007258455.2 Sequoia sempervirens
ATAAAAATAATAAAACAAAAAATGAAAAGTCTCTAGGTGAAAACCGCAAGGCGCCTTTAGACCAAGAAAAAGTAAAAAGAAAGGATGAATCCAAGGGTGAAAACCTCTATGAGGCACCCAAGGATGGAAGGTTGGACCTTCTTCCCATTAACCAAGATAAGTTTCCTATGCTCATTGAACACTTCATGGAAGTCAACATTGGCATAGATGGAAATATTAAAATTATCCACTTTGCAACGTCATTGATTGAATCAGGGCAGCTTGAGTTTTGTACTTTCTTTGCAAAATGAAAAAATAATTTTTCTTGGTCTTATGCTGACATGCCTAGGCTAGATCCTACATTGTTTTTGCACCATTTTCCATTATTTACCAATGCCAAAATTTTCAAACAAAATATCAAAAAAATGCACCCACAAATTGCTTTATTGGTCAAGGTCAAGTTGAAAATGCTATTAGATGTTGGCTTTATAAGATCTATCGACTATGTAGAGAGGATCTCTAACATTGTTCTAGTGATAAAACCAACATGAGGAATCTATATTTGTATTGATTTTTGAGAATTAAATAAGGTGCACGTCTGAAGGATGACTTTCCCCTACCAAACATTAGCATAATTTTTGACTTAATAGTAGGTTATGAGATGCCCCTCATTAATGGCTTCTAAGGATAGCTCCTGAAGATCAACACAAGATGACTTTCACATGTCCATAGAGATCCTACTATTGGAATGCCATTCCTTTTGGAATAAAAAATGTTGGGGCCACATACCAATGTGCTTTGACAACAATATTTTATGATCTCATGAATACTCTTATGGAAGACTATGTGGATGACTTGCTAGCAAAATCATTGACACAAGGTGATCATCTACGGTTCTTAGACAAAATTTTCAAAAGAATAGAAGAGTACAAAGGAAGATTGAATCCTAAGAAGTGTGTATTTGGAGTCATGCTAGGAAAGCTCCTAGGCTATATTGTTTCCATATGAGGCATTGAAGTCAAGCCGACCAAAGCCATTGAAGCTATAATAGACATTCCTCTTCCTACCAAGATAAGTCAACTATGCACATTACAAGGAAGACTCTATTCCATCAAAAGATTCATCACACAACTAGCTGACAAGATTTATTCATTCCAACACTTATTAAGGAAAGGAGTATCGTTTGTGTGGAAAAACAAGTGTCAGGAATATTTACAATAGATTAAAGATTACTTGCTAACACTGCTAGTTCTAATGCCACATGTCAATAGAAGACATATAATCCTCTACATTTTAACAGCTACATCAACACTAGGGGAATTACTTGGAAAAAATGATGAAGGTCACGAAAGAGCAATATATTAGATCAGTCGTACCTTGGTGGGTTATGAACTTAATTACAGTCCTATAGAATGTGCCTATCTTGTGGTAGTTTTTGCTACTCAACGACTTAGGCACTATATGCTGAATTATTAGACAAAGCTTGTAGCCAAGATAGATCCATTGAAATTTCTTCTCAACAAAGCAACCTTGATACGATGACTAGCTAAATGGGTTGTGATGCTTAGTGAGTATGAAATTTAGTATGTTGAGAGGAAAACCATAAAATGACAAGTCATCACCAACCAGCTTGCAAATGAACCTACCAAAGCCAATCATCCCTTAGTCTCTGATTTTCCAAATGAGTCTATATTCACTTTGGACACTCCAATGGCCTGGAAATTGTATTTCAACATGTATCACACAAATTGTGGTTTAGAAGCAGGCATATTGTTCATCACCCCACAAGGTGATACCATACCTAAATAATTCAAAATTTCCTTTTCATGTCCCAAGAACATAGAAAAGTATGAGGCTTTTCTCATAGGACTTTGCATGAAAATTAAATGGAAAATCAAGAGCCTTCAAGTGTACCGTGACTCCCAATTGGTAATCTAGCAGGTCAATGATGATTATGACACTAAGGACAAAAAAATTACTCCATATATAAATTAATGGTTGACATTTTTAGAAAATATTTTTATAGCATCACCTTTTGTTAGTTCCCTCACATTCATAACAAGGTAACATACACTGTGGAAACCATTGCTTCCCTCTTGGATATCCTAGACAATGTACCTCAATATAAGTTTTTGGTAGAACGACTATTGATCCCTATCTTCAACATCCCTGATTTTGAGATGGTTTGTGAACTTGTTGGTCATAATTACCCAAAGTATAAAGGTATTTATGAATACCTATATGACCACATAATTTCCCCTGATCTCTCAGCCAACCAATGTAAGAACTTTATTTTCCAAGCCTCCAGATATGCCATCATTGATGACACCCTTTATTGATGAAGCCTAGCCAACACCCTATTGTGATGTCTCAATATTGACAAAGCATAAAAAACCTTGCATGAAGTACATGAAGGTATATGTGGAACCCATTCTAGTGGCCTGACCTTAGCCAAGAAGATCATGAGAGTAGGATATTGTTGGCCTACAATGGAATAAGATTCATACCATTTTTTCAAGAGATGTTGGAAATGTTAGATTCATGGATACTTGATACATGTACCAGTGCACTTGAGTTGCATCCAATTACATCACCATTTCCCTTCACCTAATGGGGACTCGACCTCATAGGAAAGATCTATCCCACATCCACCAATGACCACAAATTCATCATCACAGTGATCAAATACTTTAATAAATGGATTGAATCCATTCCAATGACATACATCACTGGCAAATAGATCTCTAAATTCATCCTCAATTCTATCATTTGTTGGTATGGTGCCCCTCAATGCATTATCACAAAAAATGGTCATCCATTCAAGAACCAAGAATTCTACCAACATTGTAAAAAGTTCCATATCCAACATAGCTTCTCCACTCTATATTATCCACAAGGTAATGGCCAAGCTGAGGCATCTAGCAAAACCATTATTAAAATCCTTAAAAAGACTGCCAATGATGCTAGTTGGGACTAGAATCTTCAAATTAACCCTGCCTTATGAGCCTACCGCACCAGTATTTTCACTCCCACATGAGCCACTCCATATTCACTAGTCTTTGGTTCTGAAGCCATATTACCTATCAAGGTTGAGTTTCCTTTCCTATGGGTATGCATGCAAGGGAAAATTGACAATGAAGAATATTATGTATCTAGGCTACATGAGTTGGAACTATTAGATGAACAGAGAAAAAACACATTGGTCCATTTACAAGCCTATTAGAATCATCTCCATTGCAACTACAATGAGAAAATTTTGACCTAAAAATTTGAAATTTGTGAACTGGTGTTAATGGAGAACCCCAAGAATCAATTAGAGCGAGAAAAGCCATGAAAATTTGAGCCAAATTTGTTAGGTCCCTACATTGTCACAATAGTCTTTAGATTAGGATCGTATTAGCTTTCAACTTTTGAAGGTGAACCATTTTTATATCCTATCAATAGTTTTCACTTGTGTAAATTCTACACTTAAGCTTTAGAGAGCCATGTCATAATTTGAAAAATACAAAATAATCAAAAAATAAAAAAAATCATCATCCTGATGAAAACCTAGCAAACATGCATCTTGGTGACACCAAAAAAAAAAAGAAAAGAAAATAGTAAAGAGAAATAATCTATCCAATAGTGAAAACCACTTCAGTGGCGCTTTGGATAAGTACCATGGTGAAAACCTGGCAAACAGGTTCCATGTATAGTTGATCTTCACTCCATTTTATACCATCATTCTATTTGGCTTTCCCCTTCACTCATAATAAATCCATACTTTTCCCTTTCCTTGTGTAGTAATAGAAAAAAGTATCCTTTTCCTTGCTTGGTTTGATAATTGACATTAAAACTAAATTAATGATGTCTTAGAGTGGTTTTGTAATTTGATGTACACATTCAAACTATTCTAGGACCTTTATTTAACTAAAACATGCCTTAATTGATCCTTTGTACAATGGTGTTGTAAAGTGTTGGAACACACTTTCACACTTTTCTAGGATGTATTTGCTTAATTAAGCCTAATGGGTCCCTTTCTAAACAAAATGTACATAATGTGTACCTTGTTTAAGTGTTGTAAAGTGTCATAAAGCACTTTCACACTTATCTAGGTGATATTAATTAATTTTGGTTAATTGGAGTTATTAACCCCCTTTTTGAATTCAAATTTAGGCCTTAATATTGACACCTCTGCCAAGATCTATCAATAATCTTAATTTAATTACAAAAATATTTCATTGGAAAAAAGTTTGGTCTGATAAGTTAAGCGGGGACCCATTCCTGCTGATGGTGAATGGGTCCTCCCTTAATAAGACCCCCCTTTCTTAATTGATCTATAATGGGTTTAGCCCTCTTCAGTCCCCTAAAGCTTGGTCTGGAAACTTAGTCAAGACCCATTAACCATAATGGCGAATGGGGCCTCCTTGATGAGACCTTTTTTAATTCATTATAGGCGAGAATTGGTATGTTTCTTCCCATGTCACGGTGTCGACCTTAATTCTTTAATTCGAGGTTAATCTAATTTAGTATAAAGAGGGTTAATTCATTGTTTCTCTAAGCAATCCCCGGCCGGTTATGAAGAATTCAAGCATTCAAGTAATCAAGCATTAGAAATTCCAAGCACATTTTGGCGTTTCAAGTGAGTTCAAGTCTTGTGCAAGCTGTGTGTGAAAAATATGATCAATTTAATCAATTTAGACTTTGTCGATAAAACATTAATCAGCTGGAAAAGAAAAACAAGTAACCAGCTGTTATATGGCAGCCTCTTCGAAGTCATCTTGTTGCTCTCTATCTCCAGCGTTTCGTCTTTGCTCAAGTTGCTCTCAGATTTGGAATGCCAAGCTCAACGAAGTAGGCTATTGAAGAATGAGATTAAAAATGCATACTTATGCCAATGCAAAGATTATCTTTGTGATGAGAATGTACCGTCACTAAAAATGTAAGAATGCAAGTGTAATTGTGTATACGTTTGTCTGTGTCGTCGTCTTAACCAATGCTTGGATTTGTACATGCATTTATAGAGTTTTTCAAAGATTTTGATTGGATGGGTTGGTAAACAGCTGTGATAATTCTGACAGTCGAAGCAGTTGAGGTAGTGGTGAAGAGAAAATAGAGAAAATGAGTAAGCTAGATTTTGTTTCCATGGAAGAATAAAGAATAAAAATCATATTTTTTTAGAAGAAAAATGGAAAGATTCTGAGAAGATAAATAATGAATTATGTAATTCAATTATTTATTTATGAGTGCATGTTGATTTTTTTCTTAATTAAATAAACATTTAATTAAGATTTTGAGGAAATCAGAAAATTTCATAATTAAATGAAATATCTAATTATGATCTGAAGAAAGCAGAAGATCTTTAATTAAATAAAATATTTAATTAAATTTGAAGGAATGACGTGTTTACGAAATTAATTAAATAAAAGTATTTAATTAATTAGAGGAAAGTTTAAAATAGAAAGAAAAGAGATATTTAAATTTAATTAAAAAGATTTAATTAAATTCAGAAGATGATAATTAACTTAAATAAATAAAATGTATTTATTTAATTTAATCAAGTAGATATGTGGAATAATTAAATAAAATAAATTTATTTAATTATGGTGGGAGAATAAAATGAAGAAACAGAGATATTTTAAATTTAATTAAAAAGATTTAATTAAATTCAGAACATGATAATTAACTTAAATAAATAAAATGTATTTATTTAATTTAATCAAGTAAATATGCAGAATAATTAAATAAAATAGATTTATTTAATTATGGTGGGAGAATAAAATGAATGAACACTATAATTAAATTGATTAAATTTAATTACATGTAGAAGACTTTTAGAGGAATTAATTAAATAATAAATATTTAATTAAATGTCAGGAATAATTAAACATGACCAATTTTATGCATATACATTTTGCCCCTCTTTGAAGTGATGTGTGAAACGCATTGCTTCAAATAAAATAAAATTTTTGTTGTCCCTGATATGTTTTTGATGTTGATGCTAGTGATGCCCCCTCGGGAGGTAAATCACGGATGATGAGAGTCTGTTGGGGAGTTAGTGATTTAGCTCCTGATAAGTGATGTAAAAGATGCCCCAGATTAAAGTGAAAAGAAAAATGCCACCAAAAGCCCACCTTAATTGACCTATGTAAGGTAAAAGGGTTGAAAGTGGAAGTCATTTTCACTCTTTTGCTACAGTGATTTTGATGCTCTGACAGTGACATAGCGAGATGTCGATTCCATATCACACTCACAGATTCGAGCGGGCGCGACGATTTCAGAGACCAGCAGCGTATGGACCACCGGTGAGTCAATTAAACCTCTTTGTGATTCAAATTTTTGCAAATTTGAGCAATTTTTTTGAGCATTTCCGCACGGATTTAGGTTAGAAAAACACATTTTAGCGCATTCGACAATCTGTTTTAGCGCTTTCGAGAAAAAAATTGTAGTGCATCTAGGATGTTCTTTAGCACATATAGGTGTAGGACAAATTTTAGGTTGTCTAGCGCATACAAAGTGTACAGTAGCGCTTATAGGATAGAAACTCGGCTAGAAAACTTTAACGCATATAGGGCACAAAGTCGCGCATTTAGGAATTAGCACATCTAGGGTATAAAGTAGCGAATACGGTAGGTTTTGTAGCGCATCTAGGGTTTTAGCGCTTATAGGGAAAACTTTAGCACTTTTAGGGTGCATATCCGCGTATACAGGGTTTTAACGCTTTTGAGGTAAACTGTAGCGCGTTTGAGTTTTAGCGCATCGGAGGCGTAGATTAGCGCATCTGGGAAAATTTTGGCAGAATTAAAGTGTGATGAAAAAATGATGGTCGACATTGCTTCCTTGGTCAATAGATAGGTACATTAGTTTTTCCATCATGCTGATATGGATAGAAATAAGATGATTCACTGATAACTTTGTTTCCCCAAAATAAAAAACAAAGAGTAATGTCTGATAAATTTGCTTTCTACGATAGAAACCAAATAGTAGTTGATGTTTTTCAAATATATTTGCATTCATGACTGAAGTACAAATAAGAAAATGAGTTGATTGGTGATAAATTTTCTTTCCTGAAAAAGAAAACAAATAGTAATATGATGATAGAGTAGCTTGATTTGATATTCAGATAGATAGATGTAGCTGTGATTGCATGGTATGATTCACTTGGATAGGGCACTTGATATGGTTCACTTGATATGGGTCACTGATATGGGGCACTTGATATGGGTAACTTGATACGAGGCACTGATATGGCTCACTTGATATGGTTCACTGATATGGTTTGCTTGATATGGGTCACTAATAGATAGAACACATGATATGAGTCATTGATATGAGTCTAATTAATTGCCCTTGTGATGACCAAAAATAGGAGGTTTTCGATAACCTCCAGATTAGAGAGCGGTTCCCGATATGTTGGGATCAGATAGGAGAGTTGACTCCTGCAGAGGTACAGTGGATAGGTGTCTATGGGTTGGGATCCTTGTTGACTATCCCGTGGGGGATTCAAGTCAACAGGGGACTGTTGACTGCATTGGCCGAGAGGTGGCATTCGGATCATAACACCTTTCATTTTCTGATTGGTGAGATGACCGTGACACCAAAGGATGTATATAGGATTCTAGGGATTCCTATGGTAAGTGCTCTTGTGGTTTATGACCACAAGGAGATAGGCAGGATAGAGGCACTGAGGAGGATCTGCGGAGACATGTCCATAGCAGGATATTGGGTACCGTGGGTGGACTTCAGCAAATATCCAACCTTAGTTGTTGTGCTAGCTGCATTCATTGGAGGCTTCCTTGGACCGGATCATCGGTCGAAGGGATTCTCAGTTGGTTGGGGGAGGATGCTGGAGTGGATGATTACTCAGCCACAAAGGTATGCCTGGGGGAGCTGTATTCTGGCTCATTTATATCATGATCTACATCAGGTGGTCTACCGAGGGTCGACGAGTTTGGCTAGCGGTGTGACTTTGCTCCAAATCTGGGCGTGGGAGCATATTGCGATTGCGAGGCCAGCATGTGCCAAGGCTAGGCCACCAGGCAGGCCATACATATATGCGTATTCAGGTGCACTTGTCCATCCCAAGCTGAGCAAGTTGGAGTATTGGCGACATGTGTTGGACAATGTGGACTCAGTTATATGGAGACCATATATAGATTGTGAGCCTTGGGACACAGATCATTTGGAGATGTCGTTTGTCTGTATACCCCGGTATTTGATATAATGGACCCCGTTCATTATTGAGAGATTTTTGGCTTCGCGAGTTCAAAGATAGTACGGATTTACACAGGGTATGCCACAGGGCGTTGCTCATTATGGGCAGCGCAAGGATGATCCTAGATGGGGTCGTTGCATTACATATCAGGTGGCATATACAAAGTATTTGAGCTTACAGCCTGAGGTATGGGCGTATAGGTCAGAGGTGACATATGTCGAGATGTTAGATGAGTACTTAGTGTACTTCCATACACATCGCTTCCCACGGTTCACATACCCAGATGAGCCAGGGCCTATTGTAGTGGCACAGTAGCCAGAGGTGGAGAGATAGGAGGGTGTGGCCAGTGGAGAGGAGGAGGAGGAGGTTGGAGATGATGAGGAGGAGGGTGACCGAGACGATGAGGAGGCTGACAGGGATGATGATAGCCCAGATGATGGGGATGATGGGGGAGATGATGGAGGGGAGACAAAGAGAGCAGTGAGGCAGAGGATGGACAGCCTAGCCAGTGCACAGGTTGTTCGGAGGCCCAAATCTGGTGGTAGACCATGGACAATCATCAAGATGTCCTCTTCTTCTCAATAGACATAGATAGCCACTTTGCAGGCCCAGGTGCAGACTATTCAGGGTCAGTTAGGTCAAGCACAGAGCGTGATAGCGCAGTTATAGGCAGAGCTTGTACAGGCATAGGCTTAGGTTCCAGCACCAGCACAGGTAGCTCAACCTGCCCCAGACCCATAGATAGCCCAACTGATCACAGAGAGGGATGCTTTGAGACGGAGGGTAGTAGAGGCCAAGGGTGTAGCTCAGAGGCTCATGGGCATTGTAGAGAGTGCATCATTGTGAGAGGCTATCACTGAGGGTATGGAGATGGCGAGGGAGGCAGAGTATTACCATGTGAGATATGAGGAGTTATGTCCACCTGAGCGTAGAGATCCATTCCCACGGTCTCACACGAGGACCAGGAGCAAATCTCAGACATGTACACAAAGCCTTTGTGCTAGATACCAATGGCAAGGAGAAAACCAAGTCTAGGTGCAAGGAGATAGATGGGATTGATGGATGAAAGGGTGGGTGATGGGATAAGGGATAAAAGGCTCATGATATATGGATGGATGGAAAGGATAAGTCATAGTGAATGGAATTGATGTATGCAGCATAGGAGAGCAAGGATGTGATTTCCAAAGACCATGTCGCATAGGAATAACATGCCCCATTCTAGGTACAATACTTAGGATTTTTCATGACAAAACTTATGACAATAGGATAATGATAGGCTTGCTTTAGATAGGATGAGGTATGTCAAGAGATACCCAAAAAACATGTTTCAACATTTTTCCCCTATGTCTTCACCAAGATCAAAAGAAGAAGGGTGGATGAATGGACTGAATATGATAGGTATGTATGATGGCTAAAGATGGTAAGTAGGATGGAAATGATATGACATGAAAATGATAGGGTGGATAGATAAGACATTGTGCCCCCAAGTGTAAGTGACATATATAGAAGATCAACCTACACATGATGCCTATTTGCTAGGTTTTCATCATGGTACTTATCCAAGGTGCCTATTTACCAGGTTTTCACTGTTGGATGAAGGGATTTCTCTTTACTTTTTTTCTTTTTTCTTTGTTTTTTTTGGATTTTTTTGGATAGGAGAAGGGGAATATGGATGTGAGGGACTCAAGTGTCTAGTTCCATGAAAGGTGGTAGTCCCACTAGAGATGGATGTCATTGCATGGACCATGTCAAATGTCATTATGCTCATAGATGTTGGTAAGGGATGACATGAAAGGGAGATGGATTAGGTAGATAATGGATTATGATGTGGATTATGGAGGAAAATAATGGATTATGATGCAGATTATGGAGGAAAATAGTGGATTATGATGCGGATTATGTAGGGAAGATGATAGGTATTATATGGGACTTAAGGAAAAGATGAATGGGGAGGCTTAGCCAAAAGCATGGACCATAGGAAGATGGTGGGGGAGATATGTAGGATAATGAGTGAAGGATGAGGAGATTGAGGTATGTGGAATTGTTGTGAACTGGAAGGGAACCATGACCAATGGTTGCACACCCTGTGATAAACGTTGAAGCTTTTGATGTGGATGGGGTGTAGGAAGCAATGGAGATGTTTTCTTAGGAGATGGTGGATGAAGTGATTTAGGTACCCACATAGACTTAGTATTTTTATGATTTTTATTTTGCTTGTGGGTTTTAGCAATTTGAGACTTTTGAATGGAATGAGAATGTGGGATGGAAGTGGATGGTTGGGATTTTTGTGATGTGAATGCCTCATTTGGCTTGATTTCTTTTTTCTTAGGTACCCAAACCATTTTAGTTTTGGCCTTTACTTTTGGAGGTATGGGCTTATATAACTTTTTAGATGGATTTTGCTTTGACTTTTTGTATTGATGTCCTAAGGCACAAGAACCCTTAGGATTTTTTACTTTATAGGTAGAGGCATTGAAATTCTCGCTTTTGAATTCCATGGGTATGGTGGAATTGGTGGAAGCTTCATGTTTATACAATGTGTGCATTTGTTGGTCATGATTAGGAATGTTAGGGTATTTATGGATGGAGGGATAAGGGGATTGGATAATGGGGATATTAGGTGTTGGGAGAAGTGGAGGTAGATTAGATGGAGGGATATTAGGAGTTGGAAGCAATGGTGGTAGAGTGGATCGAGGGATATTAGGAGTTGGAAGTAATGGTGGAAAAGTTGATGGAGGGAGGTGTATGGTCACATGCTTTTGACATTTGTAGGATGATGGAGGGGGGGTGGCAACATATGTTTTAGGGATACGATAGGGTTTATGATGAAAGGAGGTGGACTTGGGATGCATGGAGGAAGTACCAACATCTTTAGGTTGTTGTCCTTGGGGTGTAGGTCCAAGGCCATAAGAGCATGGAGGAACTTTGACATGGATGGGCTCCAAAATATCTTGTTCATGAAGGTCTAGAAATTTACCTTGGTGGTTCATGTTTTGGAGTGTGCAATGGACAATGGGACTAGGTGTAGGTGAAACACTAGACACGAGTTCCTTATTGGATGGAGAAAATGACGCAAGGGAAGATAATGGTTTTTTTTGTTCTAAGGAGGAACATTCATGAATGAGGGTGGAAAGACCAATAAGATATTATGGAGGACTTGCAATGGATTCCATAGTGGGTGATGGAGGATCATTAGGATCTTGATGAGCATTGTGTTCACTTAGATCCAATGTATTTGTTTGATCTTCTATGTGTGTTGGGGAGGCATATGTCTCATCATGGGAAGTGGATGTTTGTGTATCATGGATGGGTGAGGTGGCAAGCTCTTGACCATGGAATGCATAAAGTTGGCTAAGGGGATCATCATGGTCTTCTTGATCATAAAAGTGGTCTTGATCAAAGATGAAAGATTGATCATGAATAGTATTAGGTATGTTTTGAATGGAATCATTGGGAGGGTGTTGATCTTTATGTGGATAATGGGGTAATGTTTCCTCATGTTTAGGATTTTTCTCTTGACATACCTCATGACTTATTTGAATGGAGGTGGAAGGGGATTTATCATGGAAAGACTTGTCATGTTCTTGATGGTCAACAACATAGGAGCATGATAGAGGGTGACTTGGACTTATGAGGGGAGACTCTTGAATTGGATCAAGTGGTTGCGGATGACATGGTTGGCTTGAAGGACTTGGCATGATGTTTGATGACTCTTTTGTATGTTCAAGAATATGAGTTGGATGACAGGGCGATGTTTGATTCCTTGCTAGTAACCCTTGGGTCACATCCTTTGTAGGTGTATGGGTGGAAGGTGTTGGCTTAGGGTTTTGGTTTTGATTGGATGATGGTAAGGGTGCATGAACTAGATTGGTGTTCCCCTTGTCGAAAGTGGCATTAAGACTTGAGGAAGTTTGGCCTTGTTGCAAGGTAGAACTTAAGTTCACATGTGTTTGTTGTGATGTGGCTTGATAGGTTGATGTGACATTGACATATGAAGAAGTGGATGGATTAGATTGGTATGAGGTGGAAGGGGATGGCACATTAGGTTGAGGTGGAATTGGTTGATAATAAATGGATAGGGGATGATGTTGTGGATGTTGGGTTTGAAAAGTGGAAATGAATTGATTGGCTTGAGCTAGGAGGTGTTGGATTTGAGGTGATTTAGTTTGTTGAAAATTTTGGAAGAGGGTTTGAAGGCTTTGTATGGTTTGATGGTCTAGGGGTTTGGGTATTTGGTGAAGTGTTTGAAGGAGGTTTTGAAGTTGGGATGCTAGGGCTTTGTGTTCGAATGTGGGCATGGTGTCACACATGTGTGTAAGCTCTTGCACATCAATTTGTTACTCAAAGTATGTAACATTATTCATGTCATTATTACAGGTGGTAGGAGAAGCCCCTCGAAGTATGATGTTAAGTTTTGGTTTTGTTTCATGATTTGAACTAGAGAAAGAGACTCCTTGAATTATGATTTTGGGCTTAGGTTTTGTCTCATGATTTGGACTAGAGGGATAACCCCCTTGGATTATGACTTTTGGCTTATGATTAGGATTGGGCTTGTTTATGATTATGACCATTTTGACAAGTGGTGGTGGTGATGATGTGGAATGATTTGATTGGATGACTTGATTGATTATGATGAAATGGATAGGATGTGGCTAAGAAGAATGATTAGGATGAAAGTGATTGGATATGAATGTGTTGGAAGAACGTGTAGAGTGACTTGTCTTTATGTGTTTGGTGTTTAGCTTGATTTGGCAATGTTTAAATGAATGATCACGCATGCACACACATGAATCACACACACAAGACACATAAGCAAGTTTGAATTTGAAATTATGAATGTGATTATCAAGCACACACTTGAAGAAGACACATCAACAAGTCCTAGAACTAGTCAAGTGGGTATGGCCAATTAGGTCTCAAGCTAGTTTGCACAAGGTTGACTAAGGATGATTTGAAAGCAAAATCCTGCCACACAGCCGGGAGAAAGGGGTAACCCACCCTTCACCTTCACTTCCCAAAGGTATAAAGTTCTTTGGGGCTTAGCCAAGAGTGACAAGATTTTAACTTCCAAAAAAAAGTGTGTCTTTCGATTCACACTTCAATTGAGGTCATCCCCAGGGGTGATGAAATACCCTAGCAGGCCTCCTAGAAAGGGTTTGACAAAAGCAAACCAAGTGAGGTGTTTGTGATCACACACACACTTGATTCACAATCATAGTTGTTAATTGACCCTTAGAAAGGAAATGTGTGTAAAATAGTTCAAACACTTGTTCTTTTTAACCCCAAATCAAGATGTGTGATTGAAGGAAAAATTCGTTTTAAGCCCAATGTCAAATATGTGATCAAACAAGATTGATTTTATGCCCCAAATTGAAATGTGTGACAAACAAGATTAATGAGATGAATGATGAGACGAGTGCACCTGGTTATTTTTTCTTTCCAAATTATTGTTGTGATTGATCCCAATGCTTTTCCAGCTCCGTATGATTCACCAACAAGTCACCAAGACAAAAGAAACAAATTAAAAATTTGCTAAAGCAAAAGTCATATGCGCTGAAGAATATATGCAAATTTGATAACTTTAACTCTATAAAAGTTGATAAAAACCTGCACCATTGGATAGCTTATGAAATTCTACCCCATTTCAAAAACAAAATCATTGAAAAAGACCAAAAAATGACCAAGATACGGCCATTTTAAGATTTACCTATAAAAATGTTGAAACAGAGGTATATGTGCTAAAACAGACCTCATATGCGCTAAAACAGAGGCTATATGCACTAAAAAAAGTCCCAGATGCGCTAAAAGAAGTCCCAGATGCGCTAAAAGAATTTCTCGGATGCGCTAAAAAAAATTATTATTTTTTTTTACAATTTTTTTTAATGAAACGATATATGCGCTATTATGTTCCTTATAAGCGCCGAAACAGTTCCTGGATGCGCTGAAACAGCTTTGAATGCACTGAAAGACCTGCAAAAGTGTTGTTAAAGGCCCTAGATGTGCTACAAAAACCCTCAGATGCGCTAAAAAGGAAAATTTTGCTAAAAATCTGAATTCCAGAACGTGAAATCCTGTCATAAAACCTGCAAATAAATGTTAAAAACGGGGCAAGGCCCCACAGTGGGCGCCAAATGTAGATAGGGAAATGATCAATTAGATTTAATGTTGAAACAATAAATTAAATAATTCCTATCAAGCACAATAGAGTACGAGACAATATGAAAATCAAAATAAGAAGCAAAATGCAAACTGATCTCCATGCTAAACTTGATTTATCTCCATTGCTCTTCTCCCCTTGCACAAGGATGCAAGATTTCGAAGGTTGATAATGGAGGAATGTTGAGTGCTCATTCCTGTAGCATAACGGTTTGATGAAGATGACAAATAGAGAATGATAGATAGAGATGGAAGACTGATTTTGACAGAGTCTGGATACTAGATGAATCTCCGATCCAAATGGCTTGTGAAAGGTTTGATTTATAGATTTTCAATGTGGACAGAGATAAGATTTGATAAGATTGATAAGGATTTGATTTTTTGACAAAAGAAGAAATACAATGAGATGAGATAAGATTTTCGAAAGATAGAAAGATTTTGATTTATTGTTTTAAAGGAATTAAACCAAGATAAGATAAGATGTGAAAAAAGAAAGATTTTGATTCTCTTTTAAAGGAAGTAAATCTTAAAAAATATGAGAAGGATAATTGATGAATTATCTAATTAAATAAATTAATTAGATACACATGAGTTCAGTTTTGGAAAGAAGGCGAGAAGATCTTTTTAGGATTTTATTAATTAAATAAATTTTGGATTTATTTAATTAACATTGAATTTATGATTTCATTAATTAAATAATATAAATTATTTAATTAACATTAGAAGAATTAATAGAAATGATTTATTTAATTAAATAATATAAATTATTTAATTAACATTAGAGGAATGAATAGAAATGATTTAATTAATTAAATAATATAAATTATTTAATTAACATTAGAGGAATGAATAGAAATGATTTAATTAATTAAATAATATAAATTATTTAATTAACATTAGAGGAATGGATGAATTATGAATTAATTAATTAAATAATATAAATTATTTAATTAACATTAGAGAAATGGATGGATTATGAATATGAATTTAATTAAATAGATGATGGCATGGGTACCTAGGGCAAAGCATGCTACGAGATGTCTAAATGATGCGATGTTGTGACAAGGTATCGTAAGAGGACCATTTTTTGATGTCTACAGTTGGTATTTTGGTGATGATTAAAGACTACTTTCTTTGTTAAAATGGCCTATTTGGGGTTCTTTAGAAGCAAAGAAGTTGGGACAGCAGGCATGTGTTCCAAAATAAGTGTATCTAAAAATGATATATGTTTTTAATGGACAAAATGGGTACCCTAAAATGTATTTATCCTATAAAGATTCATTGTGGTTTGCACGTTACACCTCATTTAGTGTTTTAGCACTTACAAGCAAATTTGGTCTTCTAGTGCAAGCAATTGTGAAATCTGACTAAACAATGTTGTAAGAAGGTGTTTTAGCTTTGTTCATGTCAAAATAAAGATGAATAAAGTGTACCAAGGTCTGGTAAAAGTTTGGAAGCAAGATTTGAAGGTTAGGTGTCTTTTTGCCTTGTGAAAAGTTGCAAAGTCGTGCAACTTTCGTTCTCCAACTCGTCTGACCAAACGGATTGTTCCAACACGTCTGAATAGACATGTTTATGCTATGAATGGTCCTCTTTCGCACCCAAACACGCGGAATTGCTCCGAGCTATGTTCAACCGGATTGATCCCTTAAGGGACCAAAGGGCAAAATGACTGCAAATTTTAGCATGAGGTTACTCAAACACCGTTATGCTTAGAAAATTCTCGTCTGATCCTATGGGATCACGTTGGGCCCCTCTACAATAACCTCTCTCATTTTTTGTTATATCAGAGTGGTTTTTTCATAGTGTCCAATTTTCAGTTGATGGAAAAAGTGTCAAATAGAAGCAGTGGAAAGTTGCAAAGTGGTGCAACTTTCGTTTTGCAACTCGTGTGACCAAACAGACTGTTCCAACACGTTTGAATATGAATTTTTAAACTAGGAATGGTCCTCTTTCGCACCCAAACACGCAGAATCACTCTGAGCTACGTTCAACCAGATTGATCTCTTAAGGGTCCAAAGGGCAAAATGGCTGCAAACTTCAGCATGAGGTTACTCAGACACCGTGACACTTAGAAACTTCTCGTCTGATACTATGGGATCGTGTTGGGTCCCTCTACAATAACCTCTCTCAGTTTTCATTATCTCAGAGTGGTTTTCCTGTAGTCTCCAATTTTCAGTTCCTAGAAAAGGTGTCAAATGGAAGCAGTGGAAAGTTGCAAAGTGGTGCAATTTTCGTTCTGCAACTCGTGTGACCAAACGGACTATTCCAACACATCTGAATAGGAATTTTTACGCTAGGCATGGTCCTCTTTCATACCCAAACACATGGAATCGCTCCGAGCTATGCTCAACCAGATCGATCCCTTAAGGGTCCAAAGGGCAAAATGACTACAAACTTTAGCATGAGGTTACTCAGACACCGTGACACTTATAAACTTCTTGTATGATCCTATGAGATCATGTTGGGTACCTCTACAATAACCTCTCTCAGTTTTCGTTATCTCAGAGTGGTTTTCCCGTAGTGTCCAGTTTTTAGTTGATGGAAAAAATGTCAAATGGAAGCAGTGGAAAGTTGCAAAGTGGTGCAATTTTTGTTCTGCAACTCGTGTGACCAAATGGACTGTTCCAACGCATCTGAATAGGCATGTTTACATTAGGCATGGTTCTCTTTCACACCCAAACATGCGGAATCGCTCTGAGCTACGCTCAACCAGATCGATCCCTTAAGGGTCCAAAGGGCAAAATGGCTGCAAACTTCAGCATGAGGTTACTCGGACACCGTGACGCTTATAAAATCCTCGTCTAATCCTATGAGATCATGTTGGGCCCCTATACAATAACCTCTCTCGGTTTTCGTTATTTCAGAGTGGTTTTCCCGTAGTGTCCAATTTTCAATTGATGGAAAAAGTGTCAAATGGAAGCAGTGGAAAGTTGCAAAATGGTGCAATTTTTGTTCTGCAACTCGTGTGACCAAATGAACTGTTCCAACGCATCTAATAGGAATTTTTATGCTAGGCATGGTCCTCTTTCACACCCAAACATGCAAATTGCTTCGAGCTCGTTCAACCGTGATCGATCCCTTAAGGGTCTAAAGGGAAAAATGGCTGCAAACTTCAGCATGAGGTTGCTCGGACACCGGATGCTTATAAACTTCTCGTATGATCCTATGAGATCATGTTGGGCCCCTCTACAATAACCTCTCTCAGTTTTTGTTATCTCAGAGTGGTTTTCCCATGGTGTCCAGTTTTCACTTGATGGAAAAAGTGTCAAATGCAAGCAGTGGAAAGTTGCAAGGTGGTGCAATTTTCGGTCCGCAACTCGTGTGACCAAACGGATTGTTCCAACGCATTCAAATAGGCATGTTTATGCTAGGCATGGTCCTCTTTTGCACCCAAACACATAGAATCACTTCGAGCTACGTTCAACCAGATCGATCCCTTAAGGGTTTGAGTGTAGTATGTTGAAATAGGCCATTCTCCTATTGTTCAGGTTGTGTCTCAGTGATATGGGATTGATGTAACTTGAATTGTGGTAGCTTGATATACAGAGTCTATTGATGCTAGGGTTCAATTTGTATGATTTTGAAAAAAGAAGCCAATTGAGTAGAGTTATCAACATTATTCATAAATCATAAGAATTTCTTTAGTACACTAGCCATTTTGATGCCTTCTTGTAGTCTCAAACATTATTTTGTATCATTGTTACATTGGTTTTCAAAGTGGCAGCTTAATATAGCTCCATAATACAAAATCTGGTTCACAGTGATTTTCACGTGAAAAAAATGTGAATCAAATCACGTTGATGTGAAAAAAAACCATGAGACCATAGCTTGTGGTGCAGGAGCACCTAGGTCATGTAATTCCTTCAAAAGGATAAGTTGTCAAAAATGTATTTAAGTCCATGTAATGCCAAAATTAAATGTAATCAAGGCATGAAAAAGAACAAAGTGTAATATTGTCAAAATGCTAAATATGTAAAAGAGAGAAAAAGAAGGAATGTGAAGAGACAAAACAAGAAAATCAAGGAAGAGGACGAGTCATAGGTCGTTCAAGGAAGATGAAGAGGTAGTTGATGGTTGGAAACTTCTTTAAAAGCATTGTAAAGGCCAAGCAAAGAGATCATTGTATTCTGGAAGAATTAAATTAACAAAGAGTTCCTTGTTTTAGCTTATTTTCTGTGTTTTTCAGTTGTTTCTTAACTTGTATGGACTGTGCAAGAGTTTAGGGTTCAAATTTAAATTGTTTCCAGTAGGTTGGGGAATCACCATTTGTTTGCAACCATTTGGGAAGGAATCCAATAAATTTAATGTTTGTTTGAGCATTCTTCTTATGGCTCGGTCTGAAATCCTGTGCATTGAGTTTTGAGAGTCTTATAAGGAATTTCCACACTACTCCACCAATGTAGGTCAGGTAGATTGGTGGAGTAGGTTAGGGATAGGTTATTTGTTATGTTTTGATGTTTGTGAGTGGAGGAAAAAGAAAGAATACCTTGAAGGAGTTGTTGCTACACAGGAAATTCTGAGTTTTCCAATCAAAATGAACAGTTTCCAGCATGACAGTGGAGAAAGAACAAGTGCATGGATTAGAAGATGTTTCCAAATGCCTTTTCAGATGTATGTTGACATGTTCCAATGGTTGGCCAGAGGTTTTGAGGTTTTCATGTAGCCTATACAGGAAACCCTCATTGATTTTTGAGTTTTTCACCCTATAAACAATGGTTTGTCAATATACTATCCCAAGGAGTCTTTTAATCCCTAAAAATGGATAAATTGGGATTTTTGTGTTATTTCTAATGAATTTTTTGATGTTTTAAGTGTTTTGGGAATGTTTGAAGGGGGTCTTCTTTAAAAATCAAGCCTATTTTAGTAGCCTTTTTGACAATGTTCAGACTAAAAACTGCTTATTTCTTCAATATAAGTTATTCTGAGTTTTTGATATGAGGACATGGGCATTAAGAGGTCTCTAAAATTGTTTTGGATCTTGGGTTTTGAAACTAGTGTGTTTGGTTTACCCAATTTAGGGCATGAATGTCTCATTGAGAAGTAGTGCCTTGACTGCTCAGAGAATAGAAGTCTGACCTAACAGTGATCGATGAGCTGATTTTGGGATAATGTTGTCTAAGTGATGGTTTCAGGGATGTATGGAGTCTTGGATAGGGTTTAGAAGTGAGATATGTTGTTTTGACAGTTGGACAGTGAGGAGACTTGGTGTAAAATAATACATGAAATTGTAAGTTCAGTCAGAACAAAGTTAAGAGATTAAGTTCCTGATTTGTATCAGTTATAATAATGATGTTTGCAATGCTTGATGGTCTGGTAAAAGTCTAAAAGCCAATTGTAATGATGGATTGACTATTTGGGACAAGTTGAATGAATTGATTGAATGGAAGAGTTCCTTGTTGAAAATGGTGTTTTTGAAATGCATGTTGATCTAATTGATTGAATCAAAGTTTTCTAAAATGGTTTTTTCTTTGAATGAGTCAATTGGAATACAAATTTGTGGAAGGATGAATGATGAATGATAAGAGAATTTGAGTGGATGAAAAGTAGATTTCTGATGAAATGTTGAAATTTTGTTTGATCTTCTCCAAGATGAGTTTGGGACAAGAGTCCCCTGAGTTGTTGAGTGGTTTGGCAATCTTTGTATTGCATTAGCTTGTTGCTTAATATTATGCTTTGATATATTTTTTCCAAGAATCCATAGCTTGTTTGAAAGCACCAATTTTAGGCTTTTAGCCATAGCAGCAAGGCAATGAACTGTTTGATAAAATGCTTTGATAGACATGTAAGAAAAATGTGTTAGCATAGACAAGGCAATGAACTTTTTGAAAAAATGCCTCAAAGAAATGTGGTTTCATGGTGATGGAATGGCATGACGAATTCCATGACAAGCAAATTGCTATGGATTGTCATGGAATTCCATCACCATTGAGACCAAATTTCTTTGAGGCTTTTTTTCAAACAGTTTGTTGCCTTTTCTATGCTATTGATTATTAGTATTCTTTGATAGATTTTTTCCAAGCATCCATAGCTTTTTTGGAAGCACCTATTTTAGGCTTTTAAAGCCATAGCAACAAGGAAGCAAACTGTTTGATAAAATGCTTTGGTAACATGTATGATAAATGTAGTAGCATAGACAAGGCAGTGAACTCTTTGAAAAAATACCTCAAAGAAATGTGGTTTCATGGTGGGAAATGGCATGACGAATGCCATGACAAGAAAATTGCTATGGATTGTCATGGAATTCCATCACCATTGAGACCACATTTATTTGAGGCTTTTTTTCAAATAGTTCTTCCTTTTCTATGCTATTGATTATTAGTATGCTTTGATAGATTTTTTCCAAGAATCCATAGCTTTTTTGGAAGCACCTATTTTAGGATTTTAGCCATAGCAACAAGGAAATTTGTTTGATAAAATGCTTTGGTAAACATGTATGATAAATGTATTAGCATAGAGAAGGCAGCGAACTGTTTGAAAAAATGCCTCAAAGAAATGTGGTCTCATGGTGATGGAATGCCATGACAATCCACAACAATTTGCTTATCATGGCATTCCACTACCATGAGACCACATTTCTTTGAGGAATTTTTTTCAAACAGTTCATTCCATATCTATGCTAATATATACTATTATGCTATGATAGATTTTTCTAAGCATCCACAGCTTGTTCAAAAGCACCTATTTTAGGATTTTAGCCATAGCAGCAAGGGAATGAACTATTTGATAAAATGCTTTGATAGACATGTATGAAAAATTTGTTAGCATAGACAAGCTAGTGAACTCTTTGAAAAATGCCTCGAAATGAGGTCTCATGGTGATGAATTCATGTCAATCAAAAGCATTCGATTGTCATGTTCCATCAAGTCATGAACCTCATTCTTCGAAACTTTCAAAGAGACTAATATTACTGTCTATGATAATATAACAATGTATGCTTTTGATAGATTTTTCCAAACATCCATAAGCTTGTTAAGCACTTGTTTTAGGTTCAACCATAGCAACAAGGCAACACTTGAACTATTTGACAAAATGCTTTGGTAGAACATGTATGAAAAATATTATTAGTATAGACAAAGCGTTGAAGCTATTTGAGAAAAAAATGCCTCTCAAAGAAATGTGGTCTCATAGAATGCCATGACAACAAATGTGCAATTGGCGGTACTCCCTAGTTATTATTAGTTATGCAATGTATGAAGTAATTGCATAGCTGCTTAGATGACTTTACCAAAAACTATATTCTAGTGAAATTTTGTCGTCTATTAGCATCTAGTTATTAGTTATGAAATGTGAAGCAATGCTTTGAGTTTGAAAGATGTGCAATGCAATGTAATCAACGTTATGAATATAAACTACAAAAATCTATTTTTACTAAATTCTTGGTTAGGTTTTGGGTTTCGGAGTTTTGGGTTAGGAGCTTCATTTTGCCGGTTCGAGATTTTTTTTTTTGGGGGTTGGGTTCGTTTTTGGTTCGGTAATACAAAAACATATAAAAAATAGAAATATATACATATTTGCAGTAGTAATCAAGTTTAGAATACACCACCATATTAATAGTCAAATAACATAGCAAAAATACACCACCACTTTCATAGTCAAATATTAAAATATTAGTGATACTCGAATGTCATGATACAAAATTATAAATTAAAGTTCAAACATAAAAATGTCAAGTGTTTACAATTAGCCATTATTGATCATTGATCAATTTGAAAAGTGTGAAAATTTTTCTGTGTGGAAGGCAAACAAGAAAATAGTGTTACATAATTATCTACATTGTGAAAGAGCCAAATTTTTTTTCTTGCAGATCCTAGAAGAATCTCAGTGATTTTTTGGGTGTCCTTGCCTTGGAACGAAACTATCCTGAGCCATGAATGATTGACCATGAACTGTGAGAAAGAAATAAGATAAATCATGCAACTTGTTGCAATTTCTTTCCTTTGGAAAAAGGGTAAAGTTTTCTTTTCAGGGAGAATCTCCTTTAGAGTTTGAATGCATTGATAATTTTCAAGATAGACTTAGCCAAATATGTCATCTAGGTTTGAAGCTTTTAGGTAAAATGTTTGTTTCTTAAAATTTTGTTCAAAATTCAAGATGCAGGCTCTCCTCCCTTAGGGAAGAGAAGGCCTATCAAACCTAACACTCTTATGCAACACTTCTTAAGTTCTTGTTGATGCAGTATTAGATGCGAAGTTTCAAAATAGACATGGTTATATAAATTCTCATCTCACGACTATCATTGCATCAAATTAAGAATTTTCAATCCTTTATGGTCTAGACAAAAGAAGTATGGAGTAGTGTTCCAATGCTAAAGTCTTATTGTGAATCTCTTTGCTATGAGTGGTTCAAAAATGAGGAATCTGTCTTCTGCACCAAATGAGAAATATTCACAATATGTGCTGGGAAGGAATAAGTCCATAAGATCAACTATGCAAGAACTCAGAATTGCAAAATTGGCTTACGTTTGACTTCCACAATTTTTTTTTACACTTTTCAATGTTCACACGTAAGTCAAAAAGTATATGTGCGTAAGTTGTAAAGTATACACTTGAATACACGTAACTCATATCTATTCAACCATGAATTTATAATGCAAATATGGACACCATCGATAAAAAAAATTGTATTAAAAGCAAATAGCCATGTACGCATACATCAATATATGTCGATATAAGTATAAAATATAGTTACAAAATAGCCATATAGGCTTACGAGAATGCCATATAGGCATACAATGTCAAATATATCGAATACAAAATATGTACAAAATTGCCATGTAGGCATACAACAAAGGGCTCTACATTCAAAATTCATTTCTCTCCATGCTTTGGTTCAAATACAATTTTATTTCCCTTTCCTGGGCGACCCGATGGCAATAAATCTATCACTCGTTTCTGTTGAGGAGTGCTCCTGCTCTTCCTGGTGTTTAACTCTAGTGAAGTTTAACTATTATTACAATAAAGTAAAAGACATTAATATATATAAATTACATTATAAAAAAATGATATATTTAACAAAATAATTTACATTATAAAAATGATATATTTAACAAAATAATGCACTTACGACCGCTCTAATCACTCTCCTCACGATGGAAATATTTGCCCCGATGTTAGGCATGCTCAGAAAATACATGTAAACCATCCAAATGAATTAAACTACGAATCAATAATGGTTTGATTTTTCACTGGGAGCAGTTCATCTATAACAATGAATGTAAATTGAAATTTAGTATTAATTTGCCTCATACATCCCTATTAGAGCCATCGAGGATTGTATAGCGGAGGAAACACGATATCCATTGCCCTATAAGTAACATTTGGAGTGTTTACATCATAACATCTGAAAATGGAAACAACAAATTATTCAATCACAAAAAGTTACAACATAGCGATCCGTGATGACTTATAATGTATGAGATCTAATGAACAAAATTTTGAGTACAAGTATTAAACTATATATTTCGATTATTAGTTATCAAATTTGAAGTAATGCTTTGAGTTTGAATGATGTGTAATGCAACGTAACCAACAATATGAATATAAACTACACAAATCTATTAAACTTAGAATTCATTAGTTAAGTTCTCTTTATTCTATATTACCTCTGTGAACGTTTGATCAAATATACTAGCACTAGGAGGTGTTTCCTTGAAACCTCCAACATTACCCTGTTCAACATCCAAAATCACATATTAAAATACCATTCGTAAAACAATGCTATTAACATGTAATAAATTTATAATTGTTTACTAGTTACATAACCCACTGATAGGTGTACTGCAAAAATAAGTAGGTGGATGACTGGTGTATCCAATCTCTACACTGTGACCCTGCAATTTTATTAAAATAATAAAACTAAATTAGTTAATCTTGTATTTTACAATCGAAATTTAATAAATTAAATTCAACAATGAACATGTTGAATTGTACATGAGTGTCAATGCCATATGCATCATGCAAAATTTCAGCCGTCCTCTCCATCCCTGTAGATGCATACAGATCAGGCTATGTAGTAGCATATGGATCCTGCGTAGCACCCCCCTGAGTGTCGATAGGGTCATACGAACAAGTCGCCCCGCAAGATTGATACACATGGGTTCGAATTCCACCACCTGAAGACTCCCCTGGATGGTGTTGTACAATAGGGCTAGTGTGATGGATGACACTCCGGGTCAAAGTTGTGATCGCCTACAATGTCTCTATGTCAACACTCTCCTTCACAATGACAAGCATCACAATCTGCTCACGAGGTGGCCTAGCGAGAGGTCATCTCCCTTGCCGCTTAGGATCCGGCTGTGCACCGGGCCTATCCTGAGCTGACCCCCCACCTCGCCCTTGGAACTCCCTCATATCAAAATAATTTGGGATTTGGTTCAATGCAAACTCACTGTATAGTTTCCTAAGAAAATATTGGGGGACTTCACAATTATTGCATGATGGGTAATCAAAGACCATATACCATCTTTCATAAAAATGGTTCTTAATCTCTTGGTGGTGGCACCAATGAATAGGAAACCTCTTTGCATTTAAGGTAAGATTTTGATTTGTTTTTGGGTCAGTGAATAGAGAGCACAAATCACCTTTAGTAATTTTTAAATCTTCTACTTGTTTATATGATCATTTGTCTGCATAATATGCCCTGGCTGTCTGCCTCCTATCTTGCCATCTAGATATTTGTTGGGTGATTGCATCTACATTTTTTAACATATCTTTCAATGAATTTGCTAGAAGCATTCTTTCTGTGGTTGAAGCATTTGGATCACTCAACCTACTGATAAGATCCTCAAGTTGTTTTCTATTATTCTCAATTTCACTCCTCAAAATTTCTTGAGTGCCAAGAGGGTGTTGAGAGAATGGTGGGGGAGGTTGATTTTGTTGTTGAGGCTGATTTTGTTAAGGATTTTGCTGTTGAGGATTTGCCTCCTCTTCTTGTTGAGGATTTGAAGAATTTCCTACAAATTAAAAAAAAAAAAATCAAATCTAACCTAAAACAAACAAAATCAATTTCAAACTAACAAACTCAAAACAAATAGCAAACAATACTTACCTCCTGCATCTCTTCATCGTCGTGGCGCCATATTTGCAAAGAAAATCTAATTGTTCTTGATGAAATAGGTAGAAATCCTTCCTCCTAGAACGTGAGCGCGAAAGTGAGGGTTTTTGGCCACAGGCAGAGCTGAGAAACAGTAAAAAGGAAATGATACATATTTCACTTCTTTTTTTTCTTTTAAAATCACATAGCACGAGCGCGTTATAACGCACTCGCATTATCTCTTTTCAAAAAAAAAATCCCATTTGGCCACAAAAGTGCGACCAACTTCATGCACCCGCCCAGTTGTAGATAGATAAGATGCCAATTCACATTTCTACAAAAAACAGAGGTCCTGTGATATTTCATGCAACTACTACATGCTTGCAAAGTTAGCCCACACAACTATTGGCCCCTCTCCCCTAGCCATTAAACACTAAGATTATAGATGTCGAATGTTATTTATAGGCGCCACTAGCCATCTATTTAACTTTGTACATGTCAAGTTCTTGAATGTTATATTAAATTTATTAATAATTTATGCTTTTAATTAAAATTTTAAATTCATTAGATGGGTTCATGTGAACCACTACTAGTGAAATATGGATAAATGAGTTTGACTTCAAAACTAAATAATTGAATTGGGAGAGGTGAGAGGGGTTCAATTGTTGGTATAATTAAATGATGTAATCTAATCAACTTGTGTCTTGGTTGAGTTGTCCGAAAAGATTCCAAAGAAAGATTGAAAAATGTGCTCTAGGTACATATTATAATTTTTTTGTTTATTTGATGTGACTTGTGAAGGGTATAGTTACACATAGGCCTATAATTTGATGGTCTATGTAATCATTTTTCTAATTTTAGATCATATATTACAATTTTAAATTTATTATACCATATATTTTGATTTGTTATATTTTTATGTAATCATATATATGACACTTTAAATTATTAGTAAATTGTAGAAATTTACTATAGTAATTCTAACATAGTGTTCTAATTTATAATATTAATATATCATTTTATAATGTTGAGAATATGATAGTCAATCTCATGCTTCCTTATAAGTGAAGTTGAAGGTAGATACTTTATAATTCATATAGTGATGCTCTTAAATAAATTAATATGTCATATCAAAATAATAAAAGATTTATAAATATTCTTAAGGCATAAACTTTAAAGATATATGATAAACTAGCACACACATATTAAATATCAATATATATAAAATACGCCGAGAGTTATCCTTCTCTAAGCGCCTATTTTCATGATATCTTTTATATGACATTGTAATGTATATTGTCAAAATCACTATAGCTATTTTTTCTATTTGGCCTTTGCTCACATTGATGGATGGTAATGTATACTATCAATATCAAGTTGCACGTGCTATGGATGGAGGGAATTCTACATGTTTAAAATCAGCTTACCTAATCTCTATTTAAGATGAAATGAGGTTTTATTTAATATATATAAAATACGTCGAGAGTTATCCTTCTCAACATGCACACGCTATTTAAAATGAAATGAGGTTTTTAGATGAGCTATGTATGCTTGTGTAGTGAGATGAGGATGTTTATGTCAACGTTCTACTTCATTCTTATTGTCTGCCTCATAGGCTTATGATTGTGTAGTGAGACGAGGAAATTTATGTTGACGCTCTACTCCATCCTCATCGTATGCATCATAGGCTTTGTCAAGCTTATCATGAACTCTCCTTGCTTGGCATTGCACATCAAAGAGAAAATAATCCAGCAAACCTTGTCTGAGCATCTCATCAAATTGCAAGTTACCGATATTCTGAAGAGCATGTAATAGAGCAAAATAAAATCTGGTGTTGTCCACAACATCATTATGACTTTCATATATATTAGCAGTATTACTGGCATCACCTGTACAACAAACATTCAATCAATATTGTATTTTTTGTTTAAAAGAAAAAAAGGATGAGATGTACAATAATTAAATTTACTTACAACTCTTTCCAACTAAACATGAATAGTTTTGCATGGAATCCATTATTGTGTAGCCTCCCAATGTTTCTAATGCAAAGCCTTGCAAAGTCTTTAGCACCCAAAAAATTACCTTATCTATGTCTTCTAAATCAAGGATGAAGTTGATTGAAGAATGCCTCAGTGAAGAAGAATCTAAAATGTTTGTTGAAGAAATCACACATTCTTTTTAGTTTAACAAAGATTGGAAAACTGAACAAAAAACTAAAAAAGATTAACACTGCAATATTATTCAACTGCTAAAATTAAAAAATTGCAACGTTGAAAATATTTTTTTGTATATTCAAAATTGTGTATAATCAGCTACAATATGACTCTATATAAAGAGTTTCAAAGCAGCACATCAAAGCTGCGATCCAAAAAAAACTAAAAAAACAAAGCATGTTTTTATGATGCAAGGTAAACAAAGCTTTAAAACAAAGCTAAATTAAGGAAACTATCATAGTATACAAACTACAACATTAGAATGTTTTAAAATCTAAAACAAAAATCATAAACTAAAACAAGGAAATCTAAACATACCAAACCTAGGAAAAGAAAAAAGAGAACCTATAATTCCTTCTGAACCCAAACCAGTAAATAGCTCATAATATCCTAAAAACGTGTTTGTAAAGACAAAGAACAAAAATTGCAATAAAAACAAAGCTTTTTCCAAACCATCATATACTTGTTACATATGCTTTTTTCATTTAGTATATATGATCTATTTGATAGTTGATTGTAAAGTAATGTTGAAACAACACCAGAAGAAAGGTTCATGAAAGTGAAGCTTGTAGCTTTTGCCAAAGAAAAAGAATAAATTCAAATATTTTAGAAATAAATTCATATTCTAATAGGAATTGTTTGTTGCAGGTATTAGTTGTAGGCAAAAATTAATCAAAACCAAGCAGAGATGAAATGGAACAAAGGAATAGTTCTAATGTTCTCTTAAAAAAGTAGCTAGTTTAACAACTGATGAGACTTCCCATTTCTTTTATTTGCCTCTCTTTCTATGTTTTGAAGTTGCACATAAACCATTTTTGGATTTGCTTTAGAAATTGTTCCTGCCAACATTGGAAAAATACCATGTTTTTTTGGGGGTGGTTATTGGTAATCTTCTTGCAATGAGCACCATGGAAGAAAATCCATTTCAAGCTTTACGGAACCACTTGAAAATGTAACGGTAATGAACATCATAAGACAAAATAAGTTATAACCTAATGTCTTTTGCAATATCTATGATCATTGTTGGAAAATTCGATGTGGGGCAAGGACCTATCCTATTCACATCCTTGTGATAACTTTATATTATATATAATATCCCACGCATAATGAATCAAATAATTGAATTCAATTGGTCTAAGGTGTGTACCGCTTCAAATTTATCCCTATTGCCACTGAGATTTAGCAATAATTTAGCACAAACTGCTAAATGGATTAAGATTGTTTAATACTATTGTAGTCATACAAAATTATTTGATATGTTTATTGTCACACATCTCATCTACAACCAGTACATGATCAACTTGAATACACGATAAGACAAACTTATTTTGGAATGAACAACATATGCATCAAAAGAACAATTTAATAGAAAAACCATCAGACACTTCCTTTGCAAAAAGCAACCCTATCCATTCAAACAAATGAGTCCTCAAAAAGGGAATGAACGAACGCAAACTTGTAGAGATAAAGGCAATTCTACAACTGAGGATGTAGTCATCCCACCAAACCTATTTACGAACAAAAAAGTTGAGGCATTAGATGCTAAAGAATTATTTAAAGCTTCCTACTAAAATCCCATTTTTTGCAACATTTCAATGTTCGCGAAGCATTGCATTTTAGGCCTTCACAAACACTTCATGCTTTAGATTGTATCAAGCCATAAACTTCAAAAATGCAATTAAAAATTAGTATAAAATATTGAAAATCTTGTGCATGAAGAAAACTCACTTGACAAAAACTTTAAATTTTTCAGGGCTTGTAAATAATCATCCAAAGATTATATCAATACAAAAGCAATAATTGGGTTGATTGTATATCATTCTAGGGGCAAAATGAACGAAGAAATGCAGAGATTTGTTCCCTTCAATTTTTTTTTTGTAGAATTGCAACCTACACAAATTAAAAATGTATATTTTTTTAATAAAATAGGGATAACTAACTAAATCAACAGTACGATTAACACCAACCATCTTCCACCAACATAATATGCTACTATATGCAATAAAATTGTTTTAAAGTTGAAGGATAATCGTAATCTAAATCTAAATGATAGGGATGTAAAAAATACCCAAGAATCATCAATTGCAGGGTGAAATCGTCTAAGCTGTGAAGATCTTAAATCACATCATATGATACCCTACACACAAACCCCAACAATCACCTAGAAGGAAGAAAAAATTTGCTTTAAAACTAAAAAGCATTGACTCATTCATATCTTGTCTATTACAATCTCTCTCGGCTTAAATACAAAATAAATAAATAAAATTAAATATTCATTTAAAAATAATTCAACAATTACTAATTATAATTTTAGAATAAATTATGAACTAAAATGTATCTATAAAATCAATTTTTTTTTCTTTTAGTATAATTATAAAATAAAATTATACTTAAAAAATGCATTTAAAAAATCATAAAAATAATTTACATAGGGAAGTTTTTGATTTAAATCTCTTTAATATGTTTGAAAGAGAAATCACCACAATATCTTGAAAACTTAAAATTCATTCTAAAATTAAATTAAATTCTAATTTATAAAAAAATATATTATTTAGTTTTTAAATAAATAATTAAATTGTAGTGATTATCTATACAAATGAATTAAATAAAATTTCATATTCAGATATAAAAACAATCTTTCTATTTTATTTTTTCCTCTTTTTGCATGTAAATCATTTCATTTTCTAAAATGATACTTAAAAATGCATTAAAAAAATTATAAAATCATTTACATAAGAAAATTTAAGTTATTGATTTAAATCTCTTTAATATGTTTGCAAGAGAAATTACCACAATATCTTGAAAACTTAAATTTCATTCTAAAATTAAATTAAATTATAATTTATAAAATTTATAAAATTTATAAAAAAATATATTATTTAGTTTTTAAATAATTAATTAAATTGTAGTGATTATATGTACAAATGAATCAAATAAAATTTCATATTCATTTTAAATTTTTATATAAAACAATCTTTCTATTTTATTCTATTTTTATTTATTTTTGCATGTAAATCATTTCATTTTCTAAAATGATACTTAAAAATGCATTTTAAAAAATTATAAAATCATTTACATAGGAAAGTTTTTGATTTAAATCTCTTTAATTTAAATAAGAGTTGCATTTTTATCTTTACTTCTATCCATGCTTTTTGATTTTATGTACAAACATCTCTAAATGCAATATAGCAGGTAAACAAGATTTTATCTCCACTTGCATGTCATTTGACCCTGAAATTAAATACAAAGAATAAAAATGTACACAAGTTCTTCAATTCATTATGTGAGTGTAGGAAGCCTCTCGGCTTAAAAATAAATTAAATATTTTTACCAAATCTTGGATGTTTTTATTTGTTAAATATATATATAGATAATCAGTTTAAGTTTTTTCTTTTAATTATTAGTACTTGCCATTGGCATAGTACTATTGTAATGACTTTGACTTTTTTTAGTTAACTAGTTATTAATAATTTAGTTTTCAACTAATCAAAAACAATATTTAAATAAAAATTAAAATAAAATTCAATTTTGTAAAGTCAATTTGTAAAATATTTAGCTTTATAAATTATAAAAAATATTTTTTGTGCATATGATTCATTTAAAAAGTTGTGTGTTATTGGCGGATAAAGCAAATTAAACTTTTTTTAAGGAATGATTTTTCATTTTTTGCTTTATAAAATCATTTCATTAAATCTTTCTAAAATAAATAAATGTAATTTACTCTTTTTTTATGTATGTAATTATTATTTTTATTAAATGAAAATCCTACAAAAAATTTATTAAGAGATTTGGATTCACACTACCAAAAAATAAATAAATAAATAAATTGTATTATTATTTCCATTAAACTAATATCTTTGTCTATATTTTTAATATTTTAGAGTATAATTTGATTATATATGTGCTCCTTCTTTTTATTAATAAGATTTTTTTATATTAATTTATATTATTATATATATAGTTTCTTCAAAAAATTATAACATATAATATATAGATATATAAGATAATATATAACCTAATGTAGGTTATATATATACTATTTCCATTAAACTAATATTTTTATCTATATTTTTAATATTTTATGGTATAATTTGATTATATATATAATTTATATATACTATTTCTATTTATATCTTATATTACAGGTAATAATTTGTAGGTAAATAAATTGACCTATATTATGTAGGTAATATATTAATTTATATTATATAATAGTTTATATTAATTATATTATATATTTAATTTATACAAAATAATATAGGTTATTTTATTTTGTAGGTTCTCCTTTCATATATATTTATATATATTAATAAACTATCTTAATTGACTACTATGTTAATTATAATATTAATATTATTATATTATTACTATTAATATAATTAATATAATAGTAAATCACTATATTAATAATTATAACAATATTTAAAATATATTAATATTACAATATTATCTATTTACTTAGTTTATATAATATAATTTATAAATAATTAATATTAAATTAGAATATAATATATTTATTATATTAGTAATATATTTAACTTCAACTATAATATGAAGATTTCACTATCAAATTCAAAATCAACTAGAATCAATCTAAGAATTATTTTTAATAATAAATCATTTGATTATTTAATGTTTAACAAATATGTATTCTAAAGAACAAACTCAACTTCAACTTTATTAGTCATAGTTATGTCTAGTACAAATAATTCATAAATTACATCTTTCTCTTAATGAATGGATTCATTATATAAATATTCAAATGTATTCAACTTTAATTTTTTTGAAAGAAAATAACACCAAACAATAAACATTTATTCCAATTTATTTTATTTTCAAATATTTAACATCAAACAAGATATTTACATTACATAACCAAAACATATAAAAAAAACCAATGCTATTAGGGGAGAAGGGGCCTATAGTGGAGCAGACTCCAATAGTGAGGATAGAAGTAGTCCTCAAAGGGCCTCATAGTGGAGCATCTTAATAGCCAATTGCAAAAGACTTTTTATCCATAAAGTACACAAATTGACAAATCATGTGATGCCACATCGGTGCACCAATAAAACATGACTTAGTGCACCACTATCATTCTCACTTTTTTTTTTAACCTTTTTTAATACCTTAACAAAAAGCATGCTGATGTGGCATCATATTTGATGATGTGACCCTAAAATTAAATTTTTTAAGAAGGTGAGTTACCAAATAAACTGTTGTACAAAATTGGGACTAATTTGAAATTCCATGTAGGATTTTGAGAAGCATGAAGTTAGGGTGCTCCACTATAGACCTCTCTCCCCTAATCAAACAAAACACAAAATACAAAAGTCAAAACTAAAATACAACAATTAAAAAAAATTACATTTAATTTTATTCACAATAATTAAACTTACATTTAATTTTATTCCAACTCTACAAATCTCTAATTAGAATACTACAAAGGCAAGTTTTTTAATGTTAAAGGTAACAATTATTTTGATGTGAAGTTATATATATATATAGTTTGATGATATGAAGTCAATAATTTATTTTCTATCAATTTATTAGTACTTACCATGAGACAATATTATTGCAATGAGTTTTGTTTTTACTGATTAACTAGTTATTAATAAGTTAGCTTTCAACCAATCATAAACAATATATAAAAATAAAATAAAATTCAATTCAATTTTGTAAAGTTAACTTGTAAAATACTTAATTTTATAAATTATAAAAATTATTTCTTCTCAATATGATTGGCTAAAAACTTATGTGTGTTATTGATGGATTTCAAGGAAAAAGAAACTGCACTATTATTTTGCCTAATTTTTGGCCGAAATGTTGGAAAGTGGGACCTGTCACAAGTTATGTGTTACGAGATGACACTATTTATGTATTGAATGATGTTAATGCCATGAATGGTGTGCACTGAGCATATTTCCCTGCCACATTATTTTCGGCCACTAGCATTGTTTCGTTATCCCTATAATCCTAGCCATCAAATAACAATTGAAGGTGACATCAACCACAATCTTGATTTTTATATAATAATATTAGTTAGGTCGCATTGTAATTTCATTTTATTATAGTCATTTCTCATTGAAACCTAGGAAGAACTAGGCCAATATGCAGTGTCATTTACAATCAATATCATTTTTATCATTGAGCTAATAGTTAATATATTAATAAATTAATAATAATATAAAAATAAATTCTACAAATTAATAATAATATTAAAATGTGATACTGTTAGAAATCGGATATAGGATGGAGTTCTGCAACGGTCATGGCGAAAAACAATGATCGGATAAGCTTTGGCACGGTGGCAGAGAACGTGAGGGACCCAACGCGAACATATCTAGGAACCTCAACCATGTCTGGATGAAAGAACGTTGGGCCCGAACACAGAATATTGCATCGAATGGTCGCTTTACTGTGGGTCTGGGTCATGGGCACCTCTAGAACAGAGGTGTTGGCTCTTCACGAGGCAAGAACAAGAATGGTCAGTATAGAAACGAAGATTTTCGCAGACCTCGGCAACAGAATGAAGCAAAAATGGGGCAAAATGATCTTCCGCGGCTGGGTAGACAAGATTCAAGAAGAAACCCTAAAGGTAGAAACGGGAAAGGAGGAGTGGCATGGCAAAAAAAGTCTTCAGCCAAGGAATGGGAGGAAGTTCAGGAAGAAAGACCAAAGGGCGAAAGGGGAAAGCATGGCACATTCTTGCCCAAAGAAGCAAAAAGCGGAAGAACCAAAGTAGTTATCAGTTCCTCAAAATTGCAAGCAGAAGTTTTGAGGTTAGAACATTTAGGTTTGCTTGGGAAATGGTTTGGGAAGAATCTCAACTGGGAATATTTGGTGAAATGGTGGAAAGATCGTTGGGGCTCTGACTTGCAGTTTAAAATGCTTCAAAACGAATTCTTCTTGGTAGTTTTCCCATCCAGAAATATTAGAGACCAAATAGTTAACAGGGTCTAGGTTTTAGATGGATGTGGCTTCTATTTAAGGAAGTGGTCAGTGGGTTTTAACCCATCGACCCATGTGCTAGAATTGTAGCAAGATTGGTACAGCTTACCAAATCTTCCTCAGGAATACTGGGCTCCTTCCATTCTTGAGGAGATAGGCAATCAACTGGGTACATTTGTTTATGCAAAAGAAAGGAAATTGGCAAAGAAGAACCAAACCTACGTGTGCATATGTGTGGAAAATAATGCAGACAGGACGATTTGGAGTGAGATTGAACTTTTAACAGATTATGGGATTTGGGTTCAAAAATTAGAGCGAGATTCTTTAATGCACAACAACCTGGTGCGCACGTTAGGATGCAGAGCAAACAATGAAGAGGCAGGGAAATCCTGTTTGATGGAGGTCCCATTGGCGAATCCCAGAGTGTCAGTCCAAATCAGCTTTGAAACCTCAAACTCTTCTCTTTCAAAGGGAGGGCGCGGGAAGTCACTGCCAGAGGATTTTAGGGTTTCCCCAAAAGAGAATAGTGACAACTTGAATCCTACGGGGGGGTTCCATTAACTGGGACTTTAAAACCATCTTCAATGAATGAAAGAGAAGGAAGGAAGGCGACTCAAGAAGAACAAAAGGAGAGGGAGGATCAGTTTGAGGAGTTAGAAGATAAAATTTCTGAGACTTTAGAACTTTTGGGGGATAGTTGCCTGAATGTGGAGTTGGATTCTCTGATAGAAGTTGGGAAGGAACTAGTGGAATTAGCGGAGGCGGCTAAAACAAAGTCAGGAATGTTGGGGGATGGTCTCAACTTAGATGGGATAGAGGATATTTGGGAGGCAGAAGCCCAAGACACGACAGAGTTGTTAAGTCCACAATCAGGTAAAAAGCGGAAGTTGACAGAGGAATTACAGGTGGCTAAATCTCATTTAGGAATACACAGAAGGGATATATTCAAACTAACTCCGGATTGTGGGGACCAAAAAAAGTGGGGTAGAATCCCTAATCAAAAGAAGAGAAAACAGGATAGGGAAGCCAATGGTCAACAAAAAATTGATACAATGATAAAAGTAGGGAAGGGTGGAGCCCTTCCTGAACAACAATGAAAATATTAACATGGAATGTTAGGGGCTTACATGCTCCTAACAAGTGGAACCTAATCAGGTGCCACATTGAAGTGAGTCAAGCAGAAATTTGCCTTCTTTAAGAAACAAAATTAGGCGGGGCAGATCTGGAGAAATTTGGTAGGAAATTGAGGTCATGGAAATGGATAGGCTCGGAAGCGGAAGGAGCTTCAGGAGGCTTATTGATCATTTGGAAACCTCAGACAGTTTTATTAGAGGTTTCAAATTTGAGCCGACATTGGATGGTGTGTAAGGTAAGAAGTTTAATCTTGAACCTTCATTTTAATTTAATAAATGTGTATGGCTCCTTGATGTGTGTTCAGAAAAGACTAGTATGGCAAGAATTGGATGGTGTTTTGCACGGCATGCATCAGGGTTTTAGTATAATAGGAGGGGACTTTAATGCTATTCTTAGAAAGGAAGACAAGAAAGGGGGAATAGGTAAAGCACTACAATCTCAAAAGGACTTCTATAACTTTGTGGAGAGAAATTCTTTATTGGAAATCCCCATAGGTAATGGTCATTTCACATGGACAAACCGTAGGAAAGGGTTTGGAAGTATAGCGGAAAAACTAGATTGTTTTTTCTTCAAAGGAAATCTGAGTACCTTTCCTTTCTCTTTAGAGAGCAAGATAAACTCTGGAACTAGCTCTGATCATTTTCCAGTCCAATTGTAAATAGACGGGGAGAAGGGACCGATCAGAAGTCCTTTCAAATTCGAAATGATGTGGTTTAAAGATCCTAGAGTGATGGATTTACTTGAACAATGGTGGAAGGAATGCTCTCTGGAGGGTTCAAGCTTATTCAATGTGATCACAAAGTTAAAATATCTGAAGCAGCAACTAAAACAATGGAACAAAGAGAGTTTTAAGAACATTTTGAAAGAGAAAGCGCAAACAGAGGAAGAATTAGAACTCTTAGCAGACAAAATTATGAAAAGAGGGATGAATGAAGCTTGTTACATGAAAGAAAAGGCACTAACCAATAAGCTTAATGACATCCTGGCCAAAGAAGAAATTTTTGGAGACAAAAATCCAGAGAAGTTTGGTTAAAAACAGGGGATAGAAACTCGAAATTCTTTCACAACTCCACAAGAGCAAGGAGGGAATTCAATAGAATAACATGCTTGAAAGATGGGGACGGTAGATTGATGGAAGATGTGAATGAAATCAAGGACTCAGTGGTAACTTTTTTTCAGAATCTGCTCAATGATTGGGAAGGATCAAATTGGCAAGTTCAGAATGCTTCCCTGCAATTCATACCGAAACTGATTTCCCAAACTCAAATGAGAGCATT
>VDFB02361658.1:0-15055 GCA_007258455.2 Sequoia sempervirens
TGGAGGATTTTTTGTGATGTATTTGGGCCCTTTTATGTCGTTTATTGATACACAACTAATTTTCTCTTCATAATGAATATGATTGGATATGACCTATGTAGTATCGCATGTTTCATTCTATAAGTCATCTTGGAGCCAACTTAATTTGTGTTTTGAGCTTTTATGAAGGTTACTTATAGAATAAAAAATTAATTTTTCAATTTAATTTTGAGAACAATCTTGGAGCCAACTTAATTTGTGTTTTGAGCTTTTATGAAGGTTACTTATAGAAGAAAAAATTAATTTTTCAATTTAATTTTGAGAACAATGAATTGGAATTCAATAGTATATTGAATATAAAGTGTGTGAAGTCGGTATGATAGAGTAATTGTGTGAAAAAAAATTTGGAACATCAAGATATGTTGGATAATTCTTTATAGTAGTTCATTTTCATGTTTTTCATTATAATTTTCATGTATCCTATTATGAGATAGTGATGCTCAATAGGTCCTCGTATATTTCCCTAAGGTTGTGAGCCTTATTCTACAAGTCCTTAGGAAGTGAGACTTTAAAACAAATCTAATTTTGTAAGAAGTTAGCTTCATATGTGTACCGTAGAAAAATGGTCCCTTGTCATTTTTCATGGTGTTGGAGCTATTTTGCTTTGATTTTATGTTGCAACATGGCTTGAACATGCTTATTTAGGTACTAAAAATTCACAATTTAATGGCTGTGAAGGTGCTGCAGCTGTCAAAGCATGAATATATTCTTCTACACTTGATTTAATTGTATACCACCTAAAAATCACCCTTTTTATTCAACAACAAGTCCTATTTTGGAAGTTGGGTTGGTGCCCTGTAAATGCTTTCACACTTTTCTAGCACATCTCTCACTATTTATCCCTTCTCTCATGCTTTATTTTGGCCTCTTTTATACCTATATGCTTAATTTACGTGTATTTTTGCTACTGTATCCTGAAACAAACACAAATACATATTTCCCAACACACATTTTTAGGTCCTGGGTGGGACCCATTCGCCATGGGTGGTCCCCCTTGGCCCCAAATTCAAAATATTTTAAATTTCCTTTCAGGATTTTATTCAAAAACACTTGATGTCAGCCTATGATGAGGTATGAACAGGTAACTAAGGCACAAGTGTGTATAAATAAGTGATTTTCATCTCATTTTATATCTCCATCATTCAAGTATTCCATCTCACATTTCAAGCATTCAAGCATTTTACAACATTTTTTCATGCACTGTTCAAGCACTTTGAAGTAGCCATTGACATTACTTTAGACTTGCATCATCAGGGGTTTGGTAAGTTAATAGCAATTGCATGTTTTTGGTTTATTATTCCTTTGCATTTCATTATTTTATTAAGGGTTTGATTACCAAAAGTGGGTTTTGAACAAGACAAACCCCTATTCACTAACCTTAAACCATTTTTCCACTATTGCATGTTTGTTTGCAGCCTTTTGTGTGTATATTTGACAAGATTTTTGGTGTTGAAGATTGGTTTACAAGTCAACTTAAGTCTATTTGAAGCTTGGAGAGGGTTTTTTGTTTGTTTCTTGTAGAATTGACTTCCACAACCCGACAAGCAGTGATTTCTAGATCTGGTGTTGCATAGTTGTCTCTTGATTTTTCAAAAATTTGAGAGAGGATTAATTCACCACCTATGGCGAATGAGTCCAACCTTATGACTAAAAATCTAAATTTTGTTAGATTCCAGATCACGACATATAGAAACTTGCTTCCAACAGTTTTTCACCAAGAGGAGGACTAATTCGCCACCCTGGGCAAATGAGTCCCACTATGAAAAATTAGTGATTTCAACTAGTATCCAAACAATTTCAGATTCATCAAACTTCATGTAGGTGAACTCAGATTCATCCCTTTCCTTTTTGTTCTGCATATTTTCTTCATTTAGTTCATTGTTGCATTACACAATGTGTTTTCAAACATAGCTTAAATTTCACTTTTGCATTAGTTTTCATTCATTTAGATTAGTCAATTGCATTTAGTTAACTTCATTTAAGAAAACATCACACATTGCATAATTTGAATGAACCATTAGCATTTTTTCTCCTATCTCTCTCCTTTTACGTGAAAAACCCTAGAAGAGCAAGAGTTGTCCATAGGAGCCAAAAATCTATGGTCTATGGTGAACCCAAATTTTGAGCACTTTGCATTTGGGTATTTAGGAACATCATGGAAAAAACAAGCCTTTAAGTGGCAAAAAATTCAAAAAAATCAAAGTTAGGCAACTTGACATAAAAATTTGAATAAGTTATCTATATTATTTCAAAAATATGTAAGAATAGAATCTGTATCAAATTGAATGTAGTTTCTAAACTACAAGGTTTGTTTAAAAAGAAAAAAATCCATTTGGTGAAAATTTTAAATTTCAATGCAGAGTACTTAAATTTCAAGGAAAAAATAAGTAGGTGTATGTCTGACCACCCTAACCACAATAAAATGATAATCTTTTTTTATAAGATTTTAGATATAAGTAGAGGAATCATGTCCCATGTTATGCAGATTTTTTTGTAATTTTTTCTAAGTAAATAATTTTTTTTTTTTTTATTACAACTTTTAGAAAATATAAAACTCGTATGTTTGAATCCACCTTAACTTGGTCAAAACTTCATGAAATTCAATTTTTCTTTTTAACCTTTAGTATGTGAAGCATAGAATGTGATGCATGTTTTGGGTTCAAAAAATGCGATACCATTTGAAAGATATAAAAAAAATTAATCAGCCTATCAATCAGGACTTTAGTCATAATTTGAATAAAAAATGAATAATAATTACTTATTAAATTCAAAGTAAAGCATAATTTATATTGGTGGAAAGTTGACAATCTGCTTTAAAAACCCTTTTTGTTTCATCAATTTTGGGTACAAAAAAGTCGTCATCCACATACCCATCATATTGCCACTTTTTGGCCCATCATGATCCTACACATACCCATTTCCTGATTTCATTTACATATTACATCATATTTTACTTTTGCATTAATATTCAATTAGTATATTATTTTTTTTTGCATTCTAGGACTTTTATCTTGCATTAGTGAAAGCTTCATTTATATTTCATTTTTGGTTTGCATCTCATTGAAAAAATTAAAAATCCGCATTTTGCATCCTTGATTGCATTCTGTAGAACATTAAAATCATCTAATTTTTTTTGAAAAACACACAAAACCATCATACTGGGACTCATTCGCCACCCAGGGTGAATCAGTCGCTTTGCACTTTTTACACAACATTTATGGCACCTTTTTAGCAATTTTCTACATTATTGTTTCTTGTTTCTGCATTCTGTTTTACTTTTTAGAATCTCTATTTTTCCTCATTTATTGCATCTTAGTTTATTTGCATCATGGGATTGTCTTTCAATAAGTTTTGGAATTCATTAAAATCATTGGTAAACATGTCCAATTGTGCCTTTGGTTGTGACCCTAATGACCTTGAACAACCTCATGTTGCTTTAACTCCTCATGATTGTCCTCCACGCGAAGTATACATCATTGGAGAAGATGATGCTAGCATGAACAAGTTATAAAATGATTTCTTTGATAACCTAGAAGAAAATGCAGTCTTTTATCCCTACATGAGGTCACAATACCTTCCCACTATTGCACCTCCTGATCACTTTGCATACTTACATCCTGAAGTCACTATAGGACCTAAGGTTCCTCCCTCAAGTGGACCTAGTTCCTCTCACCAATTACATTCACAACCATTTTACATTCACAAAGTCACAAACACTTCTATCAACCTTGAAGAAACGTATGGTAAAGGATTCACTATCTTAAGTAAACAAGGTTGTGACACAAAACATTAACATGACATCCATCAACTTCTTGAACAACAATCAACTAAAGCACACACAATAGGACTAGGATATCAAGATCCTTCTCATCCTAATAGACATCCTCTTCAACCTAGGAGACTTTGGGATGCTAAAACAGTAATCTTGAATGTTCCTCCTAACTTAAAAATTCTCCTTCCATGTGAACAAACATTATCTCCTTCTAATGACAAGGATGTTAGGATCCCTATGGGTCCTCTTCATCCTATTCATGAACAAGGAAAATCTAGCAAGCGAAAACAACCTTACAAACTCAAAGAGATCAAGTTTCCCACACATCCTCCACCTAAATGTGAAAGGAGACTTCAACTACTCTTAAATAAGGGTCTTATACTTTTACCACCTATGAACAGGTTGGTTATTCATCTGAAAGACTCTAACATCCCTTTTTCAAATATCATCACATCCTTCGACATCGCACTAAAGAATTTCAGACATTGAAGGAAATACTAGATAAGTATCACTTCACTGATACCGATTGTTTCCCCATCATACCTTAAAGCAACCAAATCCTATCATCATTCCATAGTTGTAGAATTCCCTATTCTCACTATTGCATGATCCTTTCACATCACCCACCTTGGCTCATTCTTTCCTATACACTTTGTGGAGGGAAAGACATTGTTAGCCTTGTCCTTGTAATGCACTTGCCTTTGTCTCTTAACTATGTTATTCCTTTTCTTCTTATCTATTTAAGATTAGTTAATGGTTGACTTACATTTGCATTACTTGTCCTTTTTTCATTTTTGCATTTTCATGTGCATATTGTGTTCCCCCATATCATGTGTTTGATGTTCCCTCTCTTTGTACACTTCTTCTATTTGTATCTTTATTCTTCTATTCATCGTGCCTTGTATTTTTCTCTTTTTTTTTATGTTCTCCTTTTGGGGATGAAGCGAAGCATAGAGACACCCTATGTTTCTTCCATGTTGACCTAAAAGGTCCTTGTCTTTTTTTCACTTTTTTTTTGTGTTCTCCTTTTGGGAATGACGCAAAGCATAGAGATGCCCTATGTCTCTTCCATGTTGACCCAATCAGTCCTTTTTCTTTTGTTTTTTTCTTTTTTTTTTGTGTTTTCCTTTTGGAGATGACGTAAGGCATCGAGACTGAAATGTATCCTTCATGTTGACCCAAAAGCTTTTTCATTTTCTTTCACCTTTTTGTTTTCATTTTTCTTGTGTTTTCCTTTTGGGGATGATACAAATCATCGAGACCGCAATGTCTCTTCCATGTTGACCCAAAATGGACTTTTGTTTTCCTTTATTTTCACTCTCTTTGTGTCATTCTTCCAATTCTATGTGCTTTTGGGAATGATGACAGTTTCGCGCTCTTTCATAAACACATTGCAGCAATGAACACACTGACCCCAAATCCATAGATCCCTTAAGTGTTTGGTTTGTTTTATTTTCTAGGGGAAACTCCCTTTCTTTGTTTTTCATTTTTCCTTGACATGACACAACTTACCTTCGAAACATATGACTTGGCATAGGGCTTTCCAAGTTGGCTCTCATGTCTTGTTTTCCTTTTTCTTTTTCTTTTCTTCTCTACTTTAAAGTAATTTCTCATAGAACAGTGTGTAGCAATTACTTTAAATTGGGGGGCATACATTACCATAATCCATTTACATTCTTGGTTCCTAGTGTAGCCTTGTCATTTATATGATGCATTCTTCACTTTGTGGATCACATTGTGTGTGATGTCCTTCATAAGTGTGATCTATCTCAGCATATTGCATTCCTCTTGGTGGCTTGATACAATGCACTGCATTCCCTAAGTTGTGAATATACTATTCTTTAATTGGTCCCCTTTTGGAGACATTAGACACAATGTTTCCTAAGCAACTGACCTTGCATGAACTGAACAAGACTCCTTCGAACATTTTACACTTTTACACTTTACATTTTTTTCATTTTACATTCTTTCCACCTTGCATAACGCAGGTTGCATGACTATGGTACCTTTGTATTTTTTTTCATAGCATCTTTCTTTGTGGCACCTTGTTAAAGTTATCAATAGGTATAACTTTAATATGGTTGAGCGGGAAGCCCACCTAGCGGCATGAATTTTCCCCATAGTCACTTTTGTGTTTGTGAGTGCATACCAGCTAGTATATGTATCTTACCTTTTTGGGCTTTCTCACCCCGCAAACAACTAGTTATGTGGCCCCAAAGTGAGTAAATTTGGGCCTTCTCACTCTGCAGACAGCTTGAAGTTATGTGGTCCTAGAGTGAGTACACATTCTCTTTTTCAAACAATCATCTTAGATCTAATCTGAAACTCGTTGGATTGATGATCGAAGCTTCATCCAATTTATTTCAACACTTGTGTGATCCTTCGCACTTATTCTTAGTTTTCCATGGAATCTTCATCTTGGGGGCTTGATCATCCCTCTTGATCATTTTCTTTCCATCTTGCTAATGTAAGTCCAATTGGACCCTTCCCTCGATGTTCATGGCTACTTTAGTGTGAGTTTGAAGCAAGTTCATCCTCTCACTAAAGTGGGGGATAAATGTGCCATAGAAAAATGGCCCCTTGTCATTTTCATGGCCTTTTACGTCTTGTTTCATGGTGTTGGAACTATTTTTCTTTGATTTTATGTTGCAAAATGGCTTGAACATGCTTATTTAGGTACTAAAATTCAAGGAATGATGTCTTGTGAAGGTGTTGTGAAGTGTTGTAAGACATTTCTACATTCTTCTAGACTCTATTAATTACAATTCACCTAAAAAACACCTTTTTATTCATCAACAATTCCTATTTTGAAGTGTCGTAAAGTCTTGTAACAAGCTTTCACACTTTTCTAAGCACATCTTCACTATTTATCCCTTTCTCATGCTTTATTTGGCCCCTTCATGCTCTCATATGCTTAATTAAGTTTAGTTTTTAGCATTATCCCGACAAACAACATTATTTACAACATATTTCCCGACACACATTTTTCAAGTCCTAGGTGGGACCCATTCGTCATGGGTGGCGAATGAGTCCCCATTGGCCCAAAATTCAAAATATTTTAAATTTCCTTTTAGGATTTTATTCAAAAACACTTGATGTCAGCCTGTGATGAGGTATGAATAGGTAACTAAGGCACAAGTGTATAACTTAGTGATTTTCACCTCATTTTATATCTCCTCATTCATTCAAGCATTCCATCTCACATTTCAAGAATTCAAGCATTTTACATCTTTTCATGCACTATTAAAGCACTTTGAAGCAACCATTGACATTACTTTACAATTGCATCATTATGGTTTTGGTAAGTTAATAGAAATTGCATGTTGTTAGTTTATCATTCCTTTGTATTTTATTATTTTATTAAGGGTTTGATTACCAAAAGTGGGGTTTGACCAAGGAAAACCCCTATTCACTAACCTTAAACCATTTCCCCCCTATCACATGTTTTTTTGCAGTCATTTGTGTACATATTTGACAAGATTTTTGGTGTTGAAGATTGGTTTACAAGTCAACTAGATGCTTCAAGTCAACTTAAGTCTATTTCAAGCTTGGAGAGGGTTTTCTATCTATTTCTTGCAAAATTGACTTTGACAACCTGACAAGCAGTGATTTCCAGATCTGGTGTTGCAGAGTTGTCTCCTAGTTTTACAAAAAAATGGGAGAGGACTAATTCACCACCTATGGTGAATGAGTCCCACCTTAGGACTAAAAATCTATTTTTTTTTAGATTTCAAATCCCAACAAATAGAAATTTGCTTCCAATAGTTTTTCACCAAGAGGAGGACTAATTCGCTGCCCTGGGAAAATGAGTCCCACTATGAAAAATCAGTGATTTCAACCAACATCCACAACATTCCAGATTCATCACAATTCACCCAAGTGCACTCAGATTCATCCCTTTTCTTTTTGTTCTGCATATTTTCTTCATTTAGTTCATTGTTGCATTACAAAATGTTTTTTCGAACATAGCTTAAATTTCACTTTTGCATTAGTTTTCATTCATTTATATAAGCCAATTACATTTAGTTAACTTCATTTAGGTTAGACAACATCACACATTGCATAATTTGAATGAACCATTAGCATTTTTGCTCCTATCTCTCTCCTTTTAGGTGAAAAAGCCTAGAAGAGAAAGAGTTGTCCATAGGACCCAAAAATATATAGTTCAATATATTGTGAGTTATGTCTCACCATTTTTTCCTTCTAAAACCAAGGAAATAGGGTTCCATCTTTTAGGAGATGGAGTAAGGGATAAGGACCTATTTCACTCTAGTTCATTCAAGGAAACCTTAGAGATCTCAATCGAAGGATGGAATTAAGGAAAGAGATCTGAAATAAGGGTGTCCTAGGGGTGTGATTAAAGACTAAAAGGGGGTTCAACACCAAGCTAGGGCTTGGAAAGAAAATAAATGATTGTAACATGCAAAACCTAATTAAATGACCTAGGAAATGAAACTGAAAATCAGGATAATAGATTGAGAATGAACAAAGGTGCACTTGGAAGAAAGATGAGGTCAAAACAAGCTCCAAAACCTTGAAATCCTATTATTTGATGCCCACTAGGACTCATATGCCAATCTGGGTGATTTAGCCCTAGACTAGGGTTTATGTGCCAAAATTGGAATCTGTCAGTAACTAATCTATATCTCCTGAAATCTAAAAAAGGGTAGTATTGGGACTCATACGCCACAAGTGGCGATTTAGTCCCATTATTAGGGTTTGCTTGAAATTTTTGTATTCTCTAGTGATTTCTTGTAGCTTTCCTCTTGCCAAATCTCTGAGTCAAAAACCTTGATTTACAACCTATAGGTGATTTTTGCGATCTTGCAAGTAAGGAGACAACTCCAACAACTTTCTTCAATCTTGCAACTTAGTGTTCAAATATCCTTCAAGCTTCAAAGCACCTAGATCTGTAATCACACATGTAGAGAGAAGAAAACTTGTTGATTTGTTAGAGGATAGGGGTCTATATTGTTTAAACCCCATATAGGTAATTAAATCATATGATGAAACAATGAAATATGAACATGAAACATGAAATATGAAACATGAACAATGATACCTTGAATGATGTTTTGAAATGTAAATCTACAATCTAACATGAAGTGGCCATGAAGAATGTAGATCTTGATCTTGATTTGGGTATAGAACAATGCTTAATCTTGGATCTTGGATCTTGGATGCTACATCACAACACTAGCTCAACAACATGTTTGATGCTTTATTCCTTGGACATTATGATGGATCTTGAGTTGTTGCAACAAATGATGAAGAAATCTTCCCTTGAATGCCTTATAAATGTTCTTGAATACTATATGAAGCTCCTATGAAGTCTTATGATGCTTAACTCTTGATTTTTTAGGTTGATATCATGAATGATTAGGTGAAATAATGATTTTAAACCTTATTTATATAGGAATTCCATCTAACTTACCGTTTATTAGATCCCAAATGATGACATTCATGAAATTTAAATTCAAGACCTTGATTTCCCACTCAAAGCCCTAAAAAGGAAAAAAATTGGACTCATACACCACTTGTGGCATATAGGTCCCATTTGGGTGGGACTCATATGACCAAGGTGGTGTTTGGGTCCCACTAGGCCTTTTTGGATAGAGGAAATGCCAAGAAGTTAGAAAATTAAGTGTATTTATTGATTATGTTGGGGTCTCAATTGAAATAAGCCTCAGAATGCATAATAAAGGTTCTTAGGGGCCTATTAATGATGATATGAAGGTCATAAATGTAAGAGGTCCCAAAACTTAATGTGAAGGTGTAAATAAATACACTTTGCAACACTAAATTAAGGAAAAATTAGGTCTATTTAGCTTAAAAAGAGTCCTAAACCCAATGTGAATGTGTAAAACACATTACAACACTAGATCAAGCCAACATTAGGTTTATTTTAATTTTACTCATCCCAAAATTAAGTGTGAAAATGTAAAGGATGAAAAAAAAATTACACTACACCCTCATTGTATTTTCCATGTAAAAATATTGGTGTCCTTGTGTGATGCATGTGTTCATTTATGCTCTACTTTCAATTAATATGATTTGATGTGTAATCTATAAATAAAAATGTTTAAGTTTTAATATAAATGTTGATTTACCCCTCTTTCAGTACTTCGATGTGTTCAACAATTGATATCAAAGCTAGGTTCCTTTGAGAAGCCTAATAGCTGAGGTAGATCCTGCACTCAAACATAAGGAGTGTGTAGCAAAGATCAATGATATGTTTATTCTAGAACTAGATCTAGAGTCAATGGATCTTGAAGGTTGGGACATCAATCTAGAATATTGTGAAGTATATTTTGAAAAAATCTGGCATGCTCTTGAAGATTTGGTTGAAGAAATAACATTGAATATGAAATATGATAGCATGATTGAAAAGGAAAAATAAAAAATTACCAAATTGAAGGCACAAGCTAGAGAATCAAAAGAACTTGGAAAACTAAAAGATCAAATGGAAGGAGGTAAAGAATGTGAGACTAAACTCAAGGAGGTAGAAGTTGTGATCTCTAATTTGAAATTTAAGGTTAAATAAGGTAAGAGGATTGAATATTTTTTTAATACCAAGCTCAATAATAAAATTGTTGAGTGTTCAAATCTTGAGGAAGAAATTGTCATTTTGAGAAAAGAACTTGAAAAATAAAAAGAAAAAATTTACAAGGGTCTAAAACTGAGAGGAGGCTCTAAAATTCTTGATGAGTTGATTAAATCTTAGAAGCCATCAAAAGAAAAATCTAGTCTTGGTTTTGAAAAGGGGAAAATTTGTATAACTAGTGCATGTGCAAACTTATATGATAATTTCAAAGTACGAGGAAAGTCTGATACAAAGGAGGAGAATGTTGACACTGGAGATTATAAGAAGAATTCCTCCAAAGATGTAAAGATATATCAAGATAAAATGAAAGAAGGTGGATTCACTTATATCTAGAACAAGAAGAAGAACTTCAAAAATCTTTCTCCTAAATAAAATACTCCTACTAGGTTCAATGTGCTATGCTTTGGTGCAGGTGCACCTTGTTCACTAAATGCCTCCAAAAGGAAAATTTGTAAAATTTGAATTTACAAATGTAAAACAAAGTGGAAAGGTCATGTGAAGGTCATTTTCAATGAAATTGATTCATAAATAGGTCTGTAGGTGGTAAAAATAATAGAAAATGCAAAACTTGCAAAATTTACAAAGTTGTCAATTATGTAAAAATGCAAAAAAGCAAAAAAAGCAAAGAATATGCAGAGTCAAGTGGAAAAATAGAAGGTTTATTTGATTGGGGAAGATGAAAATCCTTCAAAAAGGAATTTTACATCATTTTCAAGTAGAGGGGGAAGTTTGAATAAGAAGAAAATCATTTAGAAACCCCATTGCATAATTAAAACTTTGCATTTTCAGAATTTCAGATTGGTAAAACATGTTTGCAGGCTATTGTACTGCTTTTTACGAACTCATTTTCAAGGCAAAGTCATTGAGATTGATGCACCTATGAGTATGGGAGGGAGAGGATTCTGATCTTTGTGAGCTCTTATGAAAGTAGCTATTAAGGAAAGTGCATTTAACAAAGGATTCATGCTACAATTTCTAGTATGGCACTTTGATTTTTTTCCTTATGTTTTATTTCATGAAAGAAATTCTAGGTTTGAAGAATCTAGTCTCAAGAAGGGGTGTTTTTGTTACACAATAGATTAGGGATTGCATGCATAGCTTTTTGGATACCATAAAATGTGACACAATGTTCTGTGGTTTCTTCAAAACATTTGAAAATGAAATATAGAAGAGGGATGAGATACCCTCACAAGTTGTGGAGAAATATAAGAATGAAATCACTTTTATGGTGAAGAAAGAAAATTGTTATATGGAGGTAGTTGAACCAAGAACTTCATGGATATTTTTTTTCTCTATGAGGTCTTTGGATCTGATTGGATTGCATATGGTTAAATTTTTATTAGTAAAACCTATGGATCCCTCTATTAAAATATTTGGAAAATATTATGAGATAACCAATAAGAAAATAAAAAAGAAGGTAGAAGAAAAGGTGGAGAAGATGTCAAATGTGGGGAAAAAGATGTCTGATTTGAAAAAGGATTTTGCCACTCCCCAGGGTCTTGTAGAAGGATCACAATATCCTAATAGGAAAATTAGATCTACCTCTATCTTTTTTATAGCTTCCAAACTAGCTCAAACACCTCCTAGCAGAAGAAGGGCTACTACTACAACACCAATGCAAACTAAGACTATTGAAAGGAAGAATCCTAGACATAAGCAATAGGAAAAAAGGGAAAAGATCAATCCTATGATTGTGGATGATGTTGAAGAGGATGATGAAAAAGAAGTATAATCTTCTATTGTGAGGAGAAGAAAGAAAAGAACAAGACAGGGAGAAGAAGAAATCCCCGTATAGAAGAAGAAAGGAAAGGAGATTGCTAAGGAGAAGACTAAGAAAACTCCAACGGTCAAACATCATCCTTTAGATTATGGTGCAATCTTTAATGGGATTATAAAATATGGTCTAATGAATGATATAATGGAGTTGCATCTATATTTCCCTTCAAAGGACAAGAGGACAATTGAAAATGATATCGCTGAATACATGTTGAAGAAGAATATTATCTTCAGTGACATTGTAGACGAAGCTCCAAATATCCTTGTTGAGGCTTTATGGAAAAGAAAAGAAGATGCCATCAAGGCTGATGAAGAGATAAAATTGCAAGAAATTGACAAAGTTGGGATTCTTGTTTTTGAGGAAGAAAAAGAGATGTTTCTTTGAAGACAAGCCAAGGTGCTCTAGACTAAAAGAATAATAGATCTATTGATGAGCATGGATGAATATATCAAGAGGAATATTTAGAGTGAAACTAAAGAATCTATACAAAAAATCATTAATGCATGATAGTGATATTGAAATAAATGTGCAAATGCCTCCAAATGAAAAAGAAGCTAAAAAATGCCTCCTACAGAAGATACAAATGAGAAAAACAAATATGGTTAACAAGAAGTACAAGGAACCTCTAGATTGTAAGAAGGAGAAGGTGTCTCTAGTGTGTTGAACATCTGAAATACTAAAAGGGGGGGTGAATCAGTATTCCAGAAAACCATTCTAATCAAATCCATCTAACCATTATCACAATTCTGACTGAATCAACAAGAGAGAATATAGAAACAAATCAATGCAACAACACATATGAACACAAAAAGGGGAAAAACCACAGTGAGGGTTAAATAAAAATATACTATATCTAGATACAAGATATTATAGGTCTCTTAACTAACAATATACTATATCTAGATACAAAATATTATAGGGCTCACTGCCAGGACTCACTATCCTTAAAAGGCTTATAGCCTATATACAAAAGATGGCTAATTGCCAACATAAAAAGATTGTGGCTCATTGCCAAAAGTGTGAACTGATAGAATACACCTTCAATGTGTAGGGTTCAATTCCAATGAAGCTTTGAATATGAAGTATTTCCTCTCTCAATAGTCGCTTAACAAATCTAGTCTGATCCTCAATTGATAAAGAACCTTATATATATACAAGTATATATCATTCATCAATTAGGTCAACCTAATTAGATGAAAATAAAAATAATCAAAACATTCTTATCATCACCATATATGATTTAAAACATTTTACTCATGTAGTGCATTATACCAAGTCAACTAACATCCATTAAGCATAACTAGTCTCCTTAGTGTATTGCATACGTTAGGTCGGCCAAGACTAGAACTTAATTCCCAAAAACTCCAAACCAACATACAATCCTCAAAGAAAACACCTTTTGAATCTAAGATCACATCAATTTCTCAACATACTACCATCATAGAGACTACCATTAAAACCACAACATTAGAATGTTCTCCTTAAGACAATGTGGATTCTCCCACACTGATATGTTGAGTAGAGAACAATAGTAAAATACAGAGCTAAACTCTGTCAATGATAACTTTCTGCTCATGACCCAAAAATTCTCAAGATGTAGGATATAGTTGTCTAAATGAGACATGATAACATGGTTAAGAGATTAGAGGGTTAGTGCACCAAGATGGTTCCCAAAAAGGGGGCTTAAGTGGCCACTCTTTTTTTGAAATTAGGAAATACTGACCTTGGATGTGAAATTGAGGATAGCTACACTCAAAATTTTGAGATGGAACAAAAACAAGGATCAAAGTGCTCTGAGTCTACTTTCTAAACTACTAATTTATTTTGAAAATGGTTGAGATTAAGGGGTTCAAAAGAGGGATTTACACAAATTTTTGTTGTTTTTGTCAGAAAAATATAACATAGCAAGTCTTGTATGACCCTAGCATGGTGAACTTTTTTGTAGTATTTTTAAAATAGCTACGATCAAAAGTTAGCTAACAGTATCTAGTTGATGCAGGATTTTTCTGATAATTTTTTAATGAATATTTGTTTTTTTACTAATTTTCTAAGTGGAAACTTCCTAAAAAGTAAAATTTTGGCTGTGCTCCACCTACAAATTTTGAAAAGTAATAGATTTTTTTTATAAAATTTGTAGAATGGAGTCTAGTTTCTAAAAATGTAATTTATTTGAAATTTTGATGAACGATTAATTTATAAGAAAAAAAACACCAAACACTACTTTTTGACAAAAAACAGACATAGAAACAAAATAAATTATGGATGAAAGGCTTAACATTGTCAGAAAGTGAAAAAAATTACATCGTTGGAAAGCTAAGAGAGAACCTAACATTACCCATGTGTTCAATTTTGTTGATATTGAACCAGATGCAATCCTGACAATGAGCATGAACCCGATTATGTGAAAAATTGTAGAATTTGCAAAAACACGTCTCTGATCATTAGGAATTCCTTCCAATCCTTTGGGTTGGTATTCCAAGGAAAATACCAAAGCTAAGGCTAGGGGATTCCCAAAGAAAAATATAACGCGCTTGCATTATGTTAGTTTTGACATATTTTTGCTTCTCTGGGGAACATTTCTAGCAACACATAATGTGCTTGCATTATGTCTTCCTTTAATTAAATGCCACTTTATTGAATGTTTGTTGATATGTTTGTATGTATATGTATGTCGGTGTGTCATGTGTGTATGTATGTATGCATGCTTGTATGTATGCCTATATGTATGTATGTATGCTTGTGGGAGAGAGTGGGAGAGAGGGTGAGAGTGGGAGAGAGTGGGAGAGAGTGTGGGAGAGTGGGAGAGAGTAGGAGAGAGGGTGGGAGAGTGTGGGAGAGGGTGGGAGAGAGAGTGGGAGAGTGT